>JABCKM010000067.1:0-12254 GCA_018221805.1 Rugosomyces carneus
GAATACATACAACCAGCCATATATTCCATTCGACTAGGTTCCGCTATTGGAGGCGAGGTCTGAAAATCTGAAGCTCTGAAGACGGAAGTGTTATAAAAATATACGTAAGAAACCAAAATAGCTCTACAGTCTAACGAATACCATTCGCATACACGGCCGCTTGACGTTTCTCTCTTTCGCAACCTTCTCCACCAGCGCCCTGCTAATAACCACCATATCATCATCCTCTTCGTTTACGCCCGCAGCCCGACGCATCAGCAAACCCACCTCATTCAAAGCAAACGCCGCATCCTCTTCACGCAAATTAGTCGCACGGGCAATGTCACTAAGCGTGCAGCGTATTGATACATTCGTAGTCGCACCGCCGTTCTCATTATGCTCTGTTTCGAATACTCGCTCTACGGTGAACTTGGGGTCTGATCCCGGGTCAGACCAAGATTCGTCAAGTTCAAGAAAGGGAATGGTGTTACCATCCAGATTGAAAACAGGGACCTCCTCGGAATCTGGATCTGCGTCTTCAACTTCACCCGCCCAGCCTTTGGTTGTCTTCTTTTTCTTCCTTGGTGCCCCATTCATGCTCGAGATTGTCATATCTTCGGAGTCGCCGGAAGGAGAACGAATCGTACCCAGGAACCCTCCAATCGAGGTCACCTTCTTCGTGTCAGGCGGGAGGCAAGTGAGGACCTGTCTTTTAGGTCGTGGATGAGATGAGAGAGGCTTGGATCGATTCCAAGGTATAGGCTCACCTGAAAAACCTTATCAAGGTGGAGACCCAATATGCAAGATAGCTCCTCAATCCAAGATCTGACAACGGACGCTCCGGGGTTCCAACCCTACCTGCTCGACGTGATAACTCGTAACCTGAGGCGATGAGTGAAAACGAGCCGAGAAAGGGCGATAACTCACTAAATTCAATCATGAGCATGCCATAACCCTTGCGCTGGTATGGGGGTAGCGTCATGATACATGCAAGGTTGTAATCATCAAATGAAACCTTCTCCTGTGATGTCGGTCAATCATGGTAATTCTGCAACCGCCGACAAAACCTGCCTTTGAAAAGAAGCCAAGCATATGATCCTGCTTTGATGTGCTCTCGGTAAGAATGTAGAAAAGGACTGCGAAAGTAAGACACACTGAACAATGATTTGTGGATAGGAGGAGAATACCTACAATTGTCGCAATCAAAAAACAGTGTCTTGACATCAATGAAGAGTTTCCCAAACAGCGATAGATTCTGACAATACAGCTGTTGCCTCCAGACTTGAGTTCCGCGGAAATAATCGCTACCAAGAGAGTCACACACCTTCTGTTTCGCCCCATCAACTTCCCATATTGAGTGGGCACCTCTCTGATATACTCTAACACCAGGCGGATAGTCTACCATACAATACCTCTAAATCGTTGGTCAACCTTCCGCGCGTTTCAATGCCAGCCAAGTCAAACAACTCACAGTATGCAAGTCGTACGAACTCCCGTCGGCCATGTACTTGAAACACTGCTGACACACCCACAACGAGGCCTTCTCCCCGTTAGCTGAATTCCGGCCCAGCCCACCCGCCAATAGATCTGATGTGCGTCCATGAGAGCGAGCGGTTGTCTTGTGCACACCAGGAATCTTCGGAATTTGAGAAACAGGAGGGGGTTCTTCAATCTCTGTATCAGTGAGCGGGTATGGGGAGAAGTACCTAAACCAACAACTATTAACAGAGATGGTAGAAGGACTGGAGGGGAAAAACGACAAACCAAGTCCGAATCTGCCATTCCCCAAAATGAACCTTGTCGAAATTACGCTGGGCCGTAATTTGCTTGTGATGATGAATGTCATAGTCTTCTTCTGTCATCAGCACGACGCCATCTTGGTCGGATACGTGAGAGCCCGCCGTTCTAGCAAGCAAAGCAGAGGGTGTCTTTGAGTTCTGATTGGAAGGTCGACCCGGTGGGCGCCCACGTTTACGCTTCCTCATCTTCAGTTCATGAGCGCCATTCTCGTTACTACTGCGAGTAGGCATGACAGGACGATCCGAACCGGCAATGGCTGGAACAATGAGCGGAGGACTGTGGAAATTGGCAGCGGCGTCGTCGTCGTTAGGGAGCGGCAGCGAAGAGAGTGAAGGCGAGGGCCAGGGCGATTCGTGAGGTAAAAGGAGAGGAGGATGTGCAGGATGGCAGTCCCCCTCGGGGATCCACTCGTCTAGCCTTTTGTCCGTGTTTAAGTAGTGCACATAGACTTCTTTGTCTCGACGCTGGAGCACATGTGCTAGCTCTGTCAAAAAGTGGAAAGAAGGCGGCCTCGTGCATCAGATAAATCGATAAAAAGAGAAAAAAATGCCACGGCGATGGAAGATAAAGAAAAAAAGAAGGCAACGCGGGGGAAAAAGGGAGACTTACGCGAGGCGCCATTCTTCATGACAACAAACACGCCTTTCTCAGAAAGGGCTACGGCGTGTGTCGCAGGCATTCACAAAAGAACAAGAAATACAGAAAGGCTTGGTAGTAAAGGGTCGGTCAAGGCACCGCGACCAGCTCTGATTCTAAATCAGTGTGCTCAATGGAATCGACGTCTGCGTCAAGTCTCATCGCCACAGCGCCCCCTTATTGCCCACAGTATGTCGCTGAAATGCAAAATTCATCCCCTAGCATATCTTTGCACATCACAGTATGAATCACGATAATGGCTACCAACGAGCAGTAAAAGTGCATATGTATTGGTGGTTTTCGCTCATAGGGTACTGTAAGAGAAGCAGTGTGGTTGGAAGAAGAGGAGGCAACATAGATTGCTCATGACAAATTCTACTCTTTGGCATCTTCATGCTCCACCTCCAGTATAGCCTGACGTTTTTCTTGGACCCGTGCAGCACGACGTTCCCTCGCAGCCTAAACGATAACATTAGATCAAGAAGGGATAGGCCATAGAGGCAGATAACGAACCTTGTTCTTAACACGGCGTGCTTCCATCTGGTCGGTGAGGACCTTTGTACGAGTCTTCTCCGCCTTTGCTTTGTGGATATACTCCATGAGGACACGCTTGTTCTTAAAGACGTTACCCTTGGATTTCTGGTAAAGGGAGTGGTAGCTGCACACAGAAAGAGAAGAACTGTCAGCACATCGTAGAATCGTATTCACAAAGCCAAAACGCACAGATGTTTGTCGATTTTACCCGCATCCCTGTATTTTCTCAATAGCCTCCTCAAAACCCTCTGCCGTCTCATCCAGAGCACCTTTGTGGGCATACGAGCTTCCGAAGTACCCTTTCGCTTACCAGGCCCAGTGTGCCTTCCCTTACGTTTAGCAGCTAAGAGGAGCAGTGTGCGTGCACGCGAATGCACAGTCGTGGGCTTTATAATAATGCGGCCGTCCTTGATAAGTTTTTTAACATGTGTACGTGAGTTGGCATTGCCGATTTCTGCTTGCTCGGCGGGGTCAAGCCAGATTTTGCGTTTTCCAACTTTAGCGACGCTGGCTGCGAGTCGCTTTTGCGACCTAAGATTGACTAGATGAAATGAACATGGAAACCAAGGTGTTAAGTGATAGAAGGCACACCCATCTTGAGCGGCGAGTCTATTTTCGAAAGCGTGGTATGAAGCTGGACAATGACAGAGACGGTGAGCAAGACTTACCTGAGTCTTGAGGATATCTTTCCGATAGAGGCTAAACGTTCGACCTTGAGAGATGAGAGTTGGGCGTTACGTAAGAAAGCCACTCGAACCTTAATTCATACAACTGCATAGCAATCGGTCCGCTCGGTCCGCAATCTCATGTTGACTTGTGGCGTTACAGACCACTTGTAATAGGGTATATCCAGATACCCCTCTTTCCATGCAGTCATTCTTATAATAATAAAAAAGCAAGTCTAGATGAGAACTCTGTTCTATTGAAATTTACCATATTCAGAGCTCTCATGGTAAGGGCGTGAATATCTGCGTCGGAATAATGACGGGGGTTTCCACAAGCGGTCTTGCAAGCCAAAACCTCAAGCCCCCTCCCATCTCCTTATTTATTCTAGGAAACTTATAAGGGGGGAAGGTTACTGCCAAGGTATCATCTGACCTTTTTGGAAAGGCCCGTGATGCAGATGCACTGATGCACTGATTGCCTCACTGCTGAGGTTTACATATAGTAATTAATGGTCTGCACGCATGGTGAAAAATCGCAATCGTGAACTCCTGAATTTGAGGATAAGAAATAATCATGTTTTAGGGGACGAAAAGGGCTGCACGCTTCACGCCACAGAATATCAATCTATTTCAGGGTTTACAGATCCACAGCCGCTATGATTCCGTATCATCCGACTCGTACAAAAATTTTACCTGTCAATTATTTCTGTGCTGGATAATATTAATAGAATAGCATTCACCCGTACATGTCGTCGTTGCCGATCGGCCAGGTTCAAGAAGAGCGGGCAACTAGTAACACATAAAGACATTGCTTGGTTGGGAAGGATTCTGTGCGGGTTAAACCCACTGATGTATAGATATCTGCTTGGCGAGAAGCACAAGGACTCGCGCAAAGCCCTCTCATCAACGCATCATTTGCGGCACTGTCGATCCTATCGTGGAGTTCCCGGCGGCACAGCGCACATTGCATATCATGAATCAATCGCGTCTGTAAACATGAGGTTTATGACAGAATGTAAAGGACAACTCTTGAGCGTTACCTACGCCACTATTTTTTTGGTAATAAGCCCGTAGAATCCATCTCAGTTAAGAAACTAGAGAACGGTAGCTTGAACCGGAGATATACGATTAATAGCTAGTCTTGGATTTGAACAGCCTGTGAAAGTCTTTTGGCCACTGTCAAAAATTATTCATATGACCAGGCACTGACATGGCCACCTTACATTCATTGTGTCTATCTGGTCTTCTCCTGCCAAAAAAAAAATACAGCAGAACCACGGCAAACTCGGGACACTAACGCCACCCTGATATCTCCCACAACACTCCCCACAAATGGCAATCATATTTGGATTGCGAAGAATAAAAGTGAACAAAAAATATGGAGCCTTTTGCAACATTCAGCTACACCCAGCTATAGCAACAACATGTTCTCCAAACTTTTACTTGTGCGGCACTCAAAACCTGTTCTCTTAGTTCGCCTGCTTACTATCCACTTTCTTAGAGCAGCGTTATTGCACTCTCCGTGGGGAGGGTCCTCGGTGGCCTCGTACCCTTCAGCACTAAAGCAGCCGTTGCCATTGTTCAGAACAACGATGGCGATGATGATACTCGCATTTACTATCAACCTCTAGATGGAACTATTACAGAGATTTCTACTAACGGCCCTTTTGACACGGGAAGGGTGGTAGGAACCGGACCTCTCGGTATCGCCACTGCGAACGAAACTCTCCAGGGCACTCCCATTTCCGCAGTTGTTGTGGGCGACTTTTAGGAGGCAAGCATTTATCATACCATTCCCCTAGTTGGATTCTAACCCCGTGATGATTTGTTTCATGTAGATTCATGTCTTTTTCCTGTCTCCAGAAAGGATCCTCAGCGAGTATCTCTGGACCCCAATCACATCTTGGATTGGCGGCGCACGTTGCCCTCAGTGCATCACCTCCAAAGGTTTCAAAGTTTCGCTCAACCAGAACGCTTTGTCCGCGACGGTCAACCCTATCACCAATGTCATAGCTGTGGGTTTTATCACTTCGCCATCTGCAATAATCCCCGAGACACTCGTCGAAGCCGTGAGGAGGTCCGGTGACTGGGTTTTAGCACCTCTTCAGGATAGTAGCGCGACCGGGTCTAACTAGCATGCTCATGCGTGACTACCGTTTTTTAAATGTTCTTGTGTACCATTGGAAGTTGGAATGCGATACAGACTTTTTATTGCCTACATGAGCCGCTAAGAACGACTGACAAATTCGCTTGGTTGTCGACTGCAACTGGTAAAGAACCTACGACTCACTTGGTTCTCCTTCTCCGATGGTATTTGTTGCTTATGGTTCCATAATTTGATACTGTCATCGAACTCATTGGGTTAGTCGAAAGGAGAAAACCCACATGTGTATTGATGCAGTGTACGAGAGCTACGTTTGATGGATGTTAAGTAGTCCAATTGCTTTAATCCCTCAAATCAAAAGGGTCGCTGCTTGTAGTCAATGAATATGTTCGTAAACTTGCCAACGTTCTTGTTTAAAAATGTTGGATACACTTGACAAGACGAGCCACGGTGGCTCGGTGTAACCAAGTTTGGGTATCGGATTTGATTCCGACACCTGCCAAATCAGTTCAGCGGTGTTGACGGGTCGGGCAGAAAAAGAGAGCGATTATTGCCATTCGGCGACGGTGCCAGCAGTACAAAGAACCTGTTGGAGTCGGTGACTGCTCGGTTGACCAGATTTGGAGTATAGCCGGAGAGGAGCACAGAGTCGGTGACTCGGAGCGCATGGGAGAGCACGTGTGCTGACTAATAAAAAATGTGGAATGGGAAAAAAAAGGACCGGTCACTGAGTGAACTCTTCCTCGACCTTTCTCCCATCATCTACTAGCAGCTGCTTAATAGTCGGTAGCTCGTTGACGACGACGAGCTCAGGGGGTCAACTTGTTGTACCCGCCTAGTTTGCTCCTCTTTGATAACCCAGCCGGTTTCACTTCATTAAAACCATCTGGAAAGATTCATCATGATCTTGTCTCTGTAGACATTACCGCTTTCCTCTTCGCCTCTCCCTTTGGCCTGCGAACCCGCTAAATCTTCATTCGTATCCAATTTCTAAACCCACCAAACCATTTATCAACATGACAATCCATGACGCTTCACAAGACACCGCTCTGGCCGAAGGCGAGGGAGCTGACGGCTCAGACAAACCCCCGCATGCCAAATCCACAATTACCAATCTCACGAAGAACTTCAAAGCAGCTCTCAACATATCGCACCATGTCATTGCGACACCACCGAATGCCAGTCCAAATGGCCTGAAACAACCGCCGATGTTTCCCCTTCCACCTCCTGATTCTGGAGCATACGAGAAAGAACCTGGCCACACCCGTAGTTCTTTGCATCAGCTCTCTGTTAACAATGACTCCAAGACAATCTCAAATGCTTCATCCGCCTCCTCACCGACGGCTTCCGAGAGTGATTGGGGTGGGCACAGCTCCCCTCCAACACGTCCCTCCAGCAGACCGCCCAGCCAACCCCCTAGCCGACCCCATAGTCGTGCCCCCAGCGTGTCGGCAGGTACCGCCGGTGGAAAGCTCACCGTACCGACTTCTAAGGAAAGCTCCAAGACCAGCACCGCCTCCACCGTAACTCCAAGTCGTCCCGCGAAACCCGCATCAGTGCACTCGGATGCCGGATCCTCGCACAAGTTCAATCTGAAAGATCTGCTTGCTAGTGGTGCCAAGATCAACCGCAGGGCATCCCAACGCTCCGTCGGATCTTCACGAAAATCGGACTCAGATGCAGGTAGCGATGGCGGCAAAGGAAAAAGCAAGAGTACAGCGGGGGATAGCACCATCAGCTTGACAAAAAAGTACGGCGTTTGTCAGAAAGTGGCAATCGGCAAGGGCGCAACCAGTGTTGTACGGTTGGCACACAAATGGGATCGTGCTGAGGAAAAACTCTATGCTATCAAGGTGAGTTTGATAAACATCGTTGCCATCGGTTCGATACTAATCTTGCTACGACCAGCAATTCCGGGCACGTCGCAAGAACGAGACGGAGAAAGAGTATGTGAAGAAGCTCACTGCAGAGTTTTGTATCTCCTCTACGCTTCACCATCCTAACATCGTGGAGACCGTCGATCTCATCCAAGACGAGAATCAACATTGGTGCGAGGTCATGGAATTCTGCCCCGGTGGAGATTTGTATGCTGCGATAAAGAAAGGGTGAGCTGGTTTAGTTTCTTCCGGTTCCATTTCTGTTCTAGACAAGAGGGATTTTGATCGCGATCTGTGTATCCGACTTTTATATTTATACTCCCGTCACCCTACTTCTTGGCAGCCCGGAGGAACTCGGAGATGAATGAGACTGACCGAATCATGTTTTTTTCAGAGGCATGAGCCCAAGTGAAGTTGAATGCTGTTTTAAACAGATCCTTCATGGCGTGGAGTACCTTCATAGCCAAGGTGTCGCACATAGGGACATCAAGCCGGAGAATTTATTCTTTGACATCAAGGGCCATATAAAGGTTCGCCCGTGTAGCATTCTGTTACTCCCCCTTCTCACCGCTCATTGTCAGATTGGTGACTACGGTGCATCTACTGTGTACCGACTTCCTTGGGAGGCAACCATTCACATGTCTACCGGCCTCTGCGGAAGCGAACCCTATATCGCGCCGGAGCAGTTTCTAGGCAAACGTCAGTAAACTTTCTATCATGTTCCTGGTAGGGCATGTTAGCTAACAGATGTACTTTCTGTGTGTCTGTTATGTCGATCTCCTTTATCGGACCCCTCTTTCCTCTTCACACAACCAAACACGGTCGCCATATAGCCTACGATGCCCGCCTTGTAGACATATGGGCATGTGGGATTGTTTACTATTGCCTTCACTTCCAAGAGTTGCCCTGGCGCGCGGCTCAACCCGCCAATGATCCTCTCTTTGCATCTTATGCCCAAGCCTGTGCAAGTCCTCAACAGGCAGTTTCTGCATGCCCACAGACTATCAATAATCTGAGCCCACGCGCGTGCAGACCTATCCTACGCAAGATGCTGGAACCAGATCCGAGACTGAGGGCGACGATCGAGGAAGTTATAGCGCATCCTTGGGTGAAAGCAATTGAGGTCTGCCACGAAGTCAAGGAGCCGAAACATATCCATGTTAGCGCAAAGGCTATGGAGCTCGTTTCCTAAGGTAGGTTTGGTCGTTTTTTGATATCGGAGTTTCTGACTTGCTAATCAGAACAAAGCGATCACAAGTCAGGTCTTTCTCCGCTTCTCGTCAGCCTCCAGTAATGAACATTCGGTCCATTTATCTACTTGTTCAAGAGCCTCACATCTTGTGGTTGCCCTCGTCGTTTCGATATTGTCATGTTTTTACTTACTCCATTGTCTCGTTTTCTATGTACATCTTCTTGGGATATGTGCCCTTTTAACCTGTTCTTATTTTCCACAATTAATTTTGTTACCCCGATATGGATGCTTGCATGGGGAGCCGACGGCCAATGAAATCACGCGGTATGGTAATATGCATTACTAAGCCAACCTTCACAAAAGTTTGGGAGGTTTGACAATATTCGCTTCAAAACTTCCAAGCGATGTTCTGACTTTGCCACACTGTTTTACCCATATACGCGTGTTTTCTAGAAAGGTGGGCATTCATGTACACTCATCTGGAACTGTGCAAATTCGCCCTACATCCTAGTCAGCCTCAGACTTGGAACCACTCTCGCTTTGGGGGTTGGCATCTTGTTTACCACAAAGTAGAACAGTTGCGCCACAGCCTAACTCTAGCTCAAGCTACGATATTATTAAAAATGGAAGAAAGAACATTCAAGCAGATATACTTGCGAAAGCATCAAAGACTCACATCACTAGTAAGAGTCATAACGTCATGATTTATCTTCCACTGCCAGTTACCCCGCTGAAATAAACTTACTGCTTTTAATCTATAAACGAAATAGAGCCCTTTTAGGTACAGATGCCCCCTAATCTTCTTTGTTATCTGCCTTAATTATGGGTGACTCAATAACAAACGTGAAAATTCGCTGCCACTGTTGCTTCAAATTATCCACGCAGTTCTTGACTTGATGCCCCGGGCCCCAAGCTCCGAAGCCCAGAACCAAAATATTTGCAAACGTGCTTTGCTCTCTATAGTGCACTGTTCTTTCCTGCCAACATAGACTGGACTTGGTCAAACCGCAACCCGCTTTCTCTGCAGGGAGTGTACATTTCCCTGCCATAATCTAATCTCCGTTAACAAGGGAAAAGGGACAGGCCCGAACACGCGAGACGTGTGAAGGACTCTGGTCACTTTGGAATATCAACGAACCGACGGTCGCGTCCTATTGCAATTGAAAGTCAGCGCGCTAACATTGTATAAGTTGTCATCAGACGGCGTAAAGACGGCTAGTAATACCGTAAGCGACGCGTCCTTTGAGATCGAGATTCCAGTGAGGTATTCCGGGTCTGCCGTGCGCTATTTACGCTAGAGCTCGCTAGGGCTGACACAGATATCCTATAATGTATTGTGGTGCAAATCAGCCAAGTCACATTGTTATACATGGTTCTCCGGTTCCATCATTCGCCGTTGTATAACACAGCATGTCCCTTTCGGTGCGAATCCTATCTCGCAAATCTAGAATCGACATATTTATACAGGCCACAAGCTCAAGGAGGCCTGTGCTCTCGTTTGATCAACTTAGCCATTTTGACAGCCCAAATGATTACGACTGTGGAACTATTTGAGGTTTGTGTTTGGCTCGAATCCACTTATTTTTCTCTTCTCTTATCTGTTCCAATCGCAGATAACATGTGCAGGACTTACATATATCTGCTTAGGAGGCTTCGTTGTTGCGGCAAGTTCTCACAAATTCGTAGATGGTTAACGACAGCTTCTCATTTTGTTGTTACAGTTCACTATGTTTTCCTTACTTCTGAAAGACAGAGTATGCCACGCAATCCGATGCGATCTCTCCTTCTGACTACTGTTTGTTTTCAATAGCTATACATTAACGAAACGGTGCTTGGGACAGCGTTCGGCATCTTGATAGGGCCCTACTTTGCCAACATATTTGATCCCCGGTCTTGGGGCACAGAAACGACCTTCATTACCCGTGAATTGACACGGGTGGTTCTTGCTACAGGACTTTTCTCCATTGGCGTCGAGCTTCCCATGACCTACATGATGGAGCATGCCAAAAGCCTAATTGTCATGGTTGTGCCAACCATGGCCATCGGTTGGATCATTGTATCTGGTAAGTGTTCTAGCTATACCACTCCCTTCGACGTCTTGTTCACTCTTTCCTTCCAGGTATCATCATGGCCCTCTTTCCGCAGCTGTCTTTCTTCTCATGTCTTGCGATCGCTGCATGTCTAACTCCCACTGACCCCATTGTCTGCTCCGCCATTGTAGGCAAGCATTATTTCTCTCATCGCACCCTATTAAGGGCTAATATTAGTCCCAAGGCGGAACATACGCCAAAAGGAATGTCCCGCTCAGACTGCGCCATATATTATCTGCAGAGTCGGCAGCAAACGATGGACTCGCGTTCCCATTCCTAACAATCTCACTCTATCTTATCATCGACTCCACTAGTCGAGAGGCTATCACCCATTGGACAACAATAGGGTGTTTTTGTAAGCCTTGTATCTATGAACCACAGATGTCGCATCCAACAAGGCTTACCTATAGATCAGGTAATAATGGGTACTGTAATTGGCGCTGTTATAGGTATTCCAATTCTTTGTTCATACCTGGAGCAACCTATAATCCAATTATAGGTCGCATGTTCTCGCAATGGATGAAGTATGCCCATAAGCACGGCTACATCGACAGAGAAACATACGTAGCACAATACATCGCACTTCCGATTTTCATCGCTGGTCTTGTTAGCACTATGGGCAGCGATGATCTTCTTGCCACCTTTGCCGCTGGTAAGTTTAGCGCTTTCTGATTACACTTAGTTTTGATATATCGCGCAGGCTGCGCCGTCTCTTGGGATGGTAAATTCAACAAAAGAACCGAGGGCGAGACCTTTTCGTCCGTCGTAGACTTCATTCTGAACTCGGCTTGTTTTGTGTACATCGGCGCTTGGCTCCCCTTGAAAGCGTTCGATAATCCTGCACTGGGCATTACTCTATGGCGTCTTGTGGTCATGACCATTGGTATCCTCGTATTCAGACGCATACCGGCACTGTTGGCACTTTATAAATGGATCCCAGAAATTGAAACATGGCGCGAAGCTCTTTTTTCAGGTCATTTTGGTGTGTCTAGAGAAACCTGAAATATTATGCCTCCCTAACATGTTATTCCAGGTCCCGTGGGTTCCCGACGGCTCCTTGATGCTTGCCCTTCCTTACTCATGTCAATTTAGATGGGCGTCGGCGCCACCTTTGTCTCTTGTCTAGCCTTACTCAAGTTGCCAGCGCCTCATGATCCTCCACTGAATGAGCAAGAAGTCTTGGCGGTTTACCTTGAATCGCTAGTGCCATTTGTGGTACTGTGGTCGATTATAATTCGTACGGATCTTTTCCGCCTTTGCTACTGCGCTTATCTAGCTCTACTATGTCAGATGGACTTTCAGTTCCTATTTTATCCTTTGGCAGGAACATTGCAGCCGTAATCAATAAGCCGAGATATGGCCGTATCCAAATATAAT
>JABCKM010000068.1:0-19573 GCA_018221805.1 Rugosomyces carneus
GCCCGACTGCCAAAAAATGTGATCGGGATTTGACAGATCCATCAAAAATAGTAAATCTCATCATTGTTCATTAGTTGAAATAATAATGTGGGTAGTAAGGTATAGCGTTCAGTTGTAGTCTACGAGGTGAAAAACCTACATACGTGCAAATGTATTGGAGGGTATCCCTGATGTTCCTATTACTAGATCGATCTGAGGGAGAGAAAAGGTCCACAGTAAAGTACGGAAAAAGGGTTCGTCTCTAAAGGAGAGAAAGTGGGGTGACGCGAGAAAAACATCAAAACCCCGACGTAACGAAATAAATAGGATGCGTTTACGGTCCGTGAGAGCTTCGTAAAAGGGCGAGATCGTGGTAGCCTTGGGAGGTACCGTAAGGATCCGGAGCGTACCTCTTCTCACCGCATGAACGACAGAATGAACAATACCAACCCCATAGTGATAGCACCCATCCATTCCGGGTACCCACGCTCCACGGCAGCATTCGTCCTAGCATTAGAATCGCCTCTAGGATCGTCCGTCAAAATGCTCGATTGCGGTAAATTCCCAATATCAAGCATAGGTTGCTTTCCTAGCGATCCAGATCCTACCATGATTTGCGCGCCTATAGACGGAACGCCGTTGACGACGACGAATATTAGTGCAGGACCAGGCGCAAGTATTGCCGGGTTGGGTGGAAGCTGGCTGACGTGTAAGACAGCGCTTCCATTCGCATAGCCAGTGTAAGTGTTTTCGAGCTGGACAAAACGTTGACCCATGTTCTAATCAAAAGAGTTGGAACACAAATTTTCAATTAGAATTGGTGCGCTGTCATCATAAATGTGAAAAACACGAAAGCGGAAACGTACCATGGCATGTGTGGAGAACCCTGGCCTGATGATAACGACGGTGGTGTTTTTCACATTCTCGACATTGCCAAAGAGATCCTCCGAGTCTAGTGTCACATCAAAGGAAGGGCCACCATAGGACAACTGGCGAAGTAGACCAACGGGCTGAGGTCGGCGTTCATTATAGTATGAAGGATAAAACAGCTCTGTCCGGTATTCTGTCCCAAACTCCACATTTGGGCCGACGTTATAGTCTGCGTTCGGGTTCGACCCAGAAACTAACACCGAGCCTGTGGAGCATCAGAATCACGGAATGTTAGAACTGAAGCTCGAATGGAATACTGATCATGATTCAAAACTTACCGTCTGGAAGGAGAATAGCCGAAGAATGGTACATACGGGGAACCGTGCTCGCAGAGAAGCCATCCCTAGACCAATGCTTACCAGCAGGGGCAGATGGGTCGTAAATTGCAGGCACGAATGCGGGGTCATCGGCGTATGATTGGCCTATCGCCCAAGACTGAACACCGTATCCGGCAGTTCCTAAAGAAAGAATGGCATTAACAGACCGTCTAAAAGCCTAATGAAAAAAAAAAACTATTGTATACCCTTTCTTGCGCCATTCAGACAAAGTATTTTACTGTCAGGGAGGATGAGCAAATTCCCCATTGACCTTCCTTCAGGTAGCTCGTCGTCCTGAACATATGACTTGGAAGTATCAGGTGTAATCTTGACACAAGACGCCGACGTGGGATGTTTAGGGATAATCCAACTTTTGTCCATCCATCTAAAAATAAAAAAAACGAGGAGCAAAATCAGCCCCGCACTGGGTATTAGGAATGAAAACAAACGACAAACAACTCACTGATCCGGTTGTACCTTTGACCCACCGCAGAACATGATGGTAGCCGTCCAGTTGTTCGCGGGTGTAAGAGGCATCATGATCGTTCCCGCGCTTGCTGGATATGTGCGCACGGCATCTGGAATATCATCAAGTGGAGTTTCGCGGTTCTTGTGATAATCGAAAATAACTGTCTCCCAGTTGGACTGGATCAGGAGTCTACCAGATGGTAGAAGCCATGTAAGGGGGTACAGGTTTGCTGGGAGGGTGCGCTGAAGGATGGAGGAGGGTAGAGGCGCGCCGGTTGAGGGGAAGAACTCGTAGGTTGGGTTGTCTTGATTTGGGTCATTCACGTAGCCACCAAGCCTGCAGCCGCCAAGCTAGAAGATCAAGTCTGAGCACTAGAACTGATGAAGCTTTAAACAAGTGTTTTACGATTATGAGAGTCCCATCTTCCAGAGTTTCGCTACCAGAGGGAGATGTGTGATATTAGAACCAAATCAAGTTTCAAGGTTCGAGAGCATCGGAAACTGACATTGTGGGATACCATCGCTGGTCAGAGGACTGAGGAGATAAGATCCAATCACACTTGCCATCATCACACGGGTTCAGCAAACTGAAACGCGTAGCCAATGACAAAGAGCTCAGGTAAGACTTCGGAAAATATTAGGATGTTTAGAAACGAACCGGATGCTATTCGTAAAACGGTCACCAATTTGTACTGAAGGAAAGCGCGTATGACAACTCACGATTGTCTGCCATCAGGATTATCATACGGCCCTCCACCATACTGACTAGCTGCGGGTTCGCCATTATAGGTTACGGCTTGATTACCACCCACGTTTACCCAAGTTCCGTTGCCCATAACATTACCGCCCTAAAAATAACGTTTGATTGATGCAATGATACTAAAAGGGAAGAACCATACTGCACAAAAAGTGTTTGTAACGGCATCCATGGGCCGCTGCGAGTTAGAAGCCAGGTTCCATTCTGATATATTTGATTAGTCAAAACTAGCACAAGAGTGTGAAGAAAAGGCTGACTCACCAGATGCCCATGCAGGATGTCCTTTCAGTTTAGTCGGGTTGTTCTCAACTTTGTCGACAATGTACACGGTATTTTCTGTACCAAGAAATAGCTTGTGTCCCGAATAAGTAAAAACCAATGGCATGCATTATAGTGCATCACGCCAAGGGGGATTTCATCGATCGTTTTCGTTTCCGAACCGAAAACTCACCTGTTGTGCACTGACTAGACTGCTGCCAATGAGCTCGAACTGGCCTATGGCGGCTTTGTGAGAAGGCTGGCCTGGGCGAGGGATAGTAGGGATAGATTGAGCCAGTGCGAAAACGACCAGCATTAGCACCTGGGCGAAAGATAGGAATGTCGGTGTCATGGTGGAATAGTTTAGGGTGAGGGCGTGCGCGTGCGCGTGCTGCCTTGTCCCAGAGGATAGGAGGGAGGGGGGTATATGGTCAGACGCTAAGGGCGAGAGGCCGTCTTGTGTAGGGGGTAGGGGTATTTAAGGACGGCCAACTGCGACGGGCTCGGATGCCGGGGGCGTCTATCGATTAAGAGCGAGTAAGATTATGAGGATGAAAAAACCCGGAAGTGATTAGATATATTTAAACGTAATTAACGGTGATCGGGCAGATGAAATCTACCCCTTCATTAGTAGAGTTGCATCTTGCGATATAAGCAGCTAGAGGCGTGATGGGCTATGGCTTCCATGTCTGCCATACTGTAGACATTGTTACAAACGAACAGGATAGACCCCGGCAACGACTACACGGATTTAGTCAATTCAAGGCACGAAAACGCGTGTAGCACGTGACGGCGAAATAATCGAGAGAGATTAGATTTCATCAGAGGCACTGCGGCGTTGGACAGACTCTAATAGACTCTACGCCACCAGCTAATAATCTAAACCGAACAAGAAACCCCTGTTGCTGGTTCGTCGCAGTCGCTCGTCGTCGACATTTACTATCGGCAGTCTGTTAGGAGACCAAAGAACTCGCAACTCTCTGTGTACTAACCCCATTTAGTCACCATGTGACCACCACCACCATCTTTCCCTTCACATGCGCGATGTTTTTCAAGAGACAAAGGTGTGTTCAACACGTTGATTCGCATGGTACGTGCAAGTTGTATGTTTTGAAAAGACACCATCGGTCCGGGCCCGGTAAACTAATGCAAGGTTGTCGCTCGGAACCCAAATGACTCCGCGCCTCCGCAATCCCAGCCCTGCGCCCGTTCTTGATCCGATCCGACCGCTGACGGTATATGAATGCCCGCAGCTCACTACTCCCCCCTAACTATAGCGTCGAGATCTGGGCTTGTGCCGGACAGCCTCCAGGCAGCGGGCCTGACTGGGATGCCACAATTCTTTCTCTCCTTCCATTCCATTTCCCCCATTACTCACATACACCATTGCACCACACCACACACCCATTCCCCAAGATCGGAGTAACGCCCAATGTACACCAAGTGGGTTATGTTACATCATGATCCCTGGAACACCGGGGAGGGCCGGGTTGTCGTACACCACGTACAATATTCGATGAATCCACCACCATGTGCTGGTGCGCCAGTCGGAATCCCCAACCACGAGCCTGAGTAACAGCCCAATACAACCCATTTACCGCTAGTACCTAGCATAGATCCATTTATAGTGTGCCGACAGCTCAAAAGCAGAGATGTGGGGACGAAGGTCCGACAGCAAGCATCCGGCTCGAGGACGTTACAGTTACCCTGAACTGAACAGACACACAGAAACAGATGGCTTCTGGAAGTCCGGGTTGGGGAAAAGCGATTGTTTTGGGGAGGGAATTCACGTTCTCCCCCTTTACATATAACTTGCTGGGTCTGACATATGAATATGACCCCAATGACGACACGACCCGATGACGCTATCTAGTAGGAAGCGGAAACCTTTTGGGACGCTGGGCTTCCTTTTCCAGTCATATTGACAGTTTTTATCCAGCAGCACTTTCTTGAAAATAGAGTTTGTGCATGTGAACCCATCTACAGTGAACATACAGTACTGCCGCCGTACGGCTCCCCACCCCGCCCTTTCGGACATACCGATCCCCACAACTGGCACATGTACGCCCTAGTACCACTATTTACAGTACACTCGTTCTAGAAATTGAGACGGTGTCATAGATACAGTACACACGTAGATTCAGTTCGGAGATTTTCGGCGATTGTCTCGGGGAGAAGTTTGAAGTTGATTTTATTTCATCTAATTTGCTCCAAACTGCCGGCGGTCTTTTTTTGGGATTAAAACGTGGCATCGGAAATATGAAAGGTTTCCTGTAACGACATGCAACGATATACATACTTGCGTTCATAAGTAAATCCACATAGACTCTCCTATGGTAAGTCTAGAGAAGAAACAAAAAACTACACCCTAGTTTAAAGTTTGAAATTAGCCTCGAAGAAAGCGTGTGAGTCTACCCTAGACCTCTCTGTTATTTGCTCTCCACACTTCTGACATCTGGCATGTGCGCGTGACAAGATAGATGTACCAGAACAAGAACCGAGCAGGGCGTGTGGGTGAGTTAAACCGATGCAGGACGCCTCAGAGTCTGAAATTTTGGGGAGAGAACAAAAGAAATAAGAACACCTTTTACGGTCCCGGTTGGCAATCAAGGTTATTCTTGTCGTGTTCGAAGAATACAAAGAAAAGGATGCCAGATCACACCGAGTACTGTATACGTAGTCTTCGAAAAGCCGTATGACAAAATGATGACGTTTGCACTGTGAGCAATCAAATGAGCAATCTTGACAAGGAAAGTTCCGGAAAGAAAAAAGAAAGAAAAAAGAAATGGTGGGACCGAAGGACAGCAACCATCGATCCCGCCAATCCCGTTATTGTTGGGGACTAATGGGGGACGAATCAAATTTTGGGGAGCAAGGCGAAGGTGTGGAGTTAAGGGACTCCTGTAAACTTTCCAAGTGTCCTCGATCGAGGGTTATAACTGATAATCGCGATAAAAGATTTCTTTTTTTAAAAAACAAAAAGCTTCCTTTCATTGCACAAGGGCAGCTGAATTACAGAGACTGGACAAAAAAGGATCAAGGTTGGAGGGGGAGCAGGCCCAAATCAAATTGATGTATATAGATTGTCGCGATCAGAACAGAGTTTCCAAGATGTTTGTGACAGCTCTGCAAGTGCGCTCGTATCGCCCGTTTGATATTTGCGTTTGACGGTAAATGATACTCCTTGTTGCATACCGTGTGTGAGAAGAGTCGGAGTGTCGGAAACGAGTATGTGGAGCGTTTACCCCAGGGTGATTGGCAGCATGTGATTGGAGCGCAAAGATTTTAATGTTTTATTTTACATTATAATTCTCCATTATTCGTTTATAGTAGTTTAGTTTTATTCTCTGCAACTGTGGTAGAACGACTAAAGCATGGTCGATTGCTGGCAATGGAACGTGGAGAGAAGAGTGGAGCGGGCGGAGTTTGAAAACAGGCGGAGACGGATGGTCGCAAGGGGAAGTTGGTGACGTCATTGTTGTATTGATACGCCACAGATAAACAAATATATACAAGGTATTGGTCTGGCCTCTCGCGTTTCCTGAGAGTCCGTTGGAGTCGACGGGGCGACAAAGCAAACGCAAAGCAAAAATGGACAGCAGGGCCACCACTCCACCGCCCGTCGCCTTATCTCTTTTACACTCATCTTCTCATCCTTCCTCACCACCACAACCAGCCACCACACAGCTCTCCCCGACATCGTCTAGCACCATCACCATGGAGCCAGGCCCAGCCTACCTCTCAATGCCACCAGCACCAACTGCCTCAGATCTGCCAGTAGATAAAGAGCTATTGCAGCGATGGTCTTCTAATAATACTCCCAATGGTAAGTCTTCTGTATCCTTGAATAACTCTCCTTGGATGTGGCTTGCTATATCGCACGCTTCCATCATTCTCGCCAATAACATGGCGCCATCACTTTCTCCTGACTCTTGGCGTGTGGCCGAGCCTCACTGAGCCTTTCGTCATGAATGACTCGCTATTTCCATGAGTGTTCACATCAATGGCTTCGGGACCACCATGTCGCTGGGCCTTCTTCACGCTCGTTTCGGCTCTTGAAGCCCAATACTTGGGTTTTCCATGAGCAATGCACTTCTTATGCCACCTAATCTTGACGGCAATATGCATATGTTCCCCCATGTTTTATCCCTCCGTTTAAATGTTCCGGACCCACATGCATCTATACGCGTGTCTGTAATCTTGTTTAGAATCAACTGACTAATTACTCTTTTTCCCACTCGTTCCTTTCCCTTCTATCTCTGCAGGTACTCCAGCAACACAGCGTCCACCAACCCATCCGAGAAGACACGCATCATTCGACTCACCTAGAGAGGTCCCCCTTCCATCGCCTTCTTTATCACTGTCTTCAGGAAACTCTGCCTACCAACCCCCTTCATATCCGTTTCATTTCCATAGCCATTCATCCTCAGGAACGACTCCTTCCGCTTCTGTCATGGGTTCTTCACATGCGAGCAAGCTCTCTCCGTTTTCGTCTCGGACTCAAGACACGTCCTCGGATTACTTTCCTTCCCAGCAACCATCTGCCCCCTCTTCCTTGACAAAGTCTCTAAATCAGCATCAACAAGCCCAATCACCGCCGAGTTCGTCTTCCGGATCGGGCTCTTCCTCCTCCCAATCCAGACTTTCGTCTCCGAGGAGCAGTTACTTTGGTAAGACAAACGGTGGTTCAGGATCCGACTGGACAACTCCATCACCCCGATCAAACGACGAAAGCGATGGCGACACGGCCTCGAAAAGCCCAGCAGCGACAATGACACCTGGCTCGACGAGTGGCAAGACACACAGAAGGCTCTCATCTTCGAACCTGGGCGCAGACGCCATGGGACCCGGCCCGAGCAAGGGACCAGGAACGGCAGCGACGATGATGACGCAGAAGGTGTCGTCACAGCCTCATTCCCAGTCGTCGAGAACGACTACACTCTCAACTCCGATATTTCCGCATTCAAGGCCTTATTCCCTTCCTAGCAGTCATTCACAGTCACAGCACCAGACACCACCCCAGACTCTGACTCAGACTGTGACCCAGTCTATGTCGCAAGCATCTAAACCACCACCCACGTACCGGCCGCCTGATCGTAGCTCTTCTACCAGTCTGCCTATGCCTGCACATGTGCCCTACCACATACTCCCGTCAGCCAATTTTTCGGCTCGGGAGGGTCGGTCAGATTGGGAAAATTATACTGCGCACGCTGCATGGGTTAGGCAGGAGCACCGGTCAGAAGTCGGCGATAAATTAAAGAAGCACCAGATGGCTGAGCAGCAAGGCAATAACCCGTATGCGTCTAGAGACCAGCAGAGCCCACATTCGTCATCGTCGGAAGGGAGTAGTAGTGCGAGCGCTTCTCCGCCTGCTAATGATGATGCACCTGATCCGTTAGCACAACCTCCTCCTCTTCCTCCTTCTCCGCCTCCTCCGGTACCTCAGCCAGCGGTACCGTCAGCACCACTACAACAGACCGCCTCGTGGTCCCGTCCACCTCCTCGTCCTACCACGTCACCTCCGCACACGTCCTCCGAAAGTCCTTATCCAGCCACAACAGGTGCACCGGTATACCGCTCACAATCACAACTCCATACCCCTCGTAACAATCACAATTCTACATCAAGATCAGCATCATCAGGTGGCCCAGGTGTATTCTCCGCAACCTCGCCTTCGTCGTACCCTCTTCCCGAGCCGCCAACGATACTCCCTGCAACGACGGAACCTGGACCATTTCTCAGCCACGCGCCACCGCCACCTGATACGCGGATCGAAGTTGAGACGATGCAGACGGAGTATCGACTTGTGGTGAGGTTGCCCGGGTTTAGAAGGGACGGAATTACTCTCGCGACAAAGAGAAGAAGGATTCTACATGTTGTTGCGGATCGATGGGAGAATGGCGGTGGTGGGTTTCTTTTTCATTTTTAATTTCACCCTTTACCATTGTTGTTTATTTCGCGAGGCGTTTACGGAAAACATTCCCTGCGCATGATATAAGCTGTGCAGAGAAAACGTTCTGAACGCTTCCAGAACAACCCGCGCATCAAATTGATGACATCATTGTCGTCATTGCTCTATTACTTCGTTTCGCTGACTATTATTTTTTAGGCCACTTTGAGCGCCGCATATCGTTTGGATACGATGCAGACCTCATGCAAGTGCGAGCCGAATTTGACGGCGAGACACTGCGCATCAATATCCCCCGGCGCGTTATACCTATCTGACGTGGGCCTTTCTCCGACGTATGGCATAACGCGTACATGGATAGGAGGGACGCACCAGTGACTGTACTACGGCCGGACAACAAACAAAAAAAAGGATTATTTGCGAGTAGAGAAGGATCTTTAAATTTTACGAACCGAATCGTTTTTGTTTCCCAAACAGTTCACTCGTCCCTACCAGTCTTTCTTTTTACTTTTCTTACTCCACCCAACTCTACCCCCCCCCGTCAATGTCGTAAGCAACATCCTGGTGCGGCCACTGTAAATGTTGCGCGCGCACACGCACACACCATTAGGTCGACCCGTCCGAAATTATAATTCTTGTCCCTTTTTTTTTGGGAAGCCTACTCATTGGGCCGCCATGCGATATGCCTTGCGAGAGTCTTTGGACAACAGAGAAGTGACGAGACAACAGGAAGGTGGTGACCTCCTTGCACATACCTGCCCCCTCTCCTATCGTTGTCCACGGTCCCCTCTCATACTGTATGTAATCTTCTTCCATCTTTTCTGTTTTTCTTCCGTTGCTTCATCCAAATGTTTGCGCCACCCAACTACATAAGCATTTTTTAAATAAGTATCAAGTGTCCTCCTATACGACTTCTTATATATAATACCCCTTATATTTTACCGTCCTTCTGCTCCCCCCCTTTTTTTTGCCTGGATAGACAGACCTCTCTACCCTCCATTAGCATAACCCCATCAATTTGAAATCAAAATATATCTATCTTGTGTTAAACCCTCGTTCTCTTGTCAATGAAAAAACGAAACAGACGAACACAGCTACTACCGCTAAAAGACGAAGACACAGTGGCAGGTTATTGTGACTCTTGCGCTTTCCGAGTTGAATCTCGCGCGGCTATAGGTCCGGGTATCGCTAACACAGCATGGCTTTAGTTAAGCCGCATCGATCCAGTGATCGAATACTTTTTGGTTCACACCGTGGCTGTGTATCAAGGACAAAGATTTGAGTCGCCCATCTTGACTGATCCGCGCTCAACTACAACACTCACTACCATGATCCACATCGGTAATGAAGCCCATCCATTTTAACCAGTTGTGCTTGCGTATATACACATTCTCCCAAGCGGCACTAGAGCGTAAGGTGCTTCAAAGCTATCGCGGTTTTTAGTTTGTTCCGCGTTCTCAACAACGATGCCAAGTTGTGGCGTTCCTTTCGCCAAAGAGAATGCAACCCAGACGTCGCGTCAAATAATGCAAATTTGAGGGTATCGGTTCCTAAGTTATTTCATTGACAATGGTGACAATGGCCTTCAGCGCCAAGCAAGTATAAAAATGATTGTGCAATAGAAGAATTACGCGTATTACCCTGCTGGGGTTTTTTTAACTCTTTTCCAATATTGCTTCAAAAAAATGGGTTGAGATGCGTGTCTCAATAATTTTCGCATTTACCAATTCAAAAGAAGCATTAGCGCAGGGGGGTATGCAAGCGCGCTTGTTATGGCAGGACTCGATAACGGGACAAGCCTCTGGGGTGATGTACGACCATCGTGCGCAACTGAATTACACGTCGAATGTGATAAATTAAGCCCAATTGTGCGTAATGTGGCTGTGTGTGAAGCGGTTGGCACCAGCGCGTCATGCATTGTTCAATCGGCGTCGGCAGCGTTCGAGACAGAATGGAGACAGAGGGGACAACCGTCACGACCAGATAATGATACTTATGAGCGGACTTTGGTAGGGCCCACACTGAAACTTTCGTCAGTGCTATGGAACAGGATTTCATGACAAAGCAAACAAGCGCACTTATAGGACAGTCCGACACTTTCAAAATTTGTTCAAGAAATCCATCGCTTATCGCTTCGACAGACTCGGCGTGCTCAGATCAGGTTGTTCATGACGAGGTGGTGGAGTTGTCCCTCTTTTTGCTTCAGCTTTTGTTTGGTCACGGAGGCGTTTCTTCATTCTGCGATGGCTTATGTATGGACGAGGCCACTCCTCAAAAGGGTTATCGTTGTTTCGTTGAAGGAGGTGTGTTGTTTCGCGTCGAATTGGGGTGTAGATTAAACGGAAGCTTAAATCGTTGTGGCTTAGAATCTTTGTGAAAACAGAGTATTTATTGCAACCATCTAAGAACTTACCCCACGGCTCAGTGTTTACAAAATCCGACAGCACACGAGTCTATGCGACCAATCGGGCACGATATTGTATGATGGAGGCTGTCAGCAGGATGTTTGTAAGGGTCTAGATCGTCTAGAGTTTGTACAGAGCTTACATTGTTGACAATTCCACGACTGAGGAAAGAGCATGTCTTTTGTCCTCTTGGAGGCCATGCTTGAACAGAAGGACTGATACACAATCCGCAGGGTCTTTGCTTGTCTAGAAAGTAGAAAGCAAAAAAAAAGTGGGTGTAACGAAAGGCAGGAGTGCCCTTGTTTGTGAGTCAAAGCTAACATTCACGTTCGGTATACGAGGTCGTTGCTTGGCCTGACGAAGTTGTAAGACATTCGAATGGCCCAAACTTGACGCCCAGATACTCACCACTTTCTGCATTGCCAGCTCCATTGATACCCTATCATTTGTCTATCGTCAATGGAACGCGGTGATGGGAAGAGTGTCGAGGCCGTTCTGGCTATGGGTTAGTCTACAAGAATGGTAAGTACGTCCTTTTGGCTAAGCTAACGCTCCGCCAGCCTTTCACGCTCGACCTGACATGATTACAGCCCCATCCTGCGATCGCATACTCACCACGCTTAGAAGCATCATATTTTGCGTGGAACCAACGCTTTAGCTTGCGGGCAAACATCCATGGCTCCGTTACTCGGATCGACAAAGTGAATAATCTTGCAAATTATGGCCTCGTTCTGGGTTCGTATTTTACCACTTCCCGGGTGACTATCACTCGCCACTCCCGTCATTATTCGATATAGCAACCAACAAAACAGGGCCAGTCGCCTTTTCTAGATTCACGACCTCCGGATGAACACCTTCCTTGAATCTTGGAACAAGCATGATAGCTCACCGTTTCGTCACTGCTCAAGCTGAAAATCGACAAGATACGCGAGCAGCCTCCGGCTTGGTTCTGGAGTTGACCTTCGAGTCACGGGTTTCAACTTCAGATTCCGGGATCGGAACATACTGCTTCCGTCATAGAATCTAGTTAGCTTATACGCCCGAAGAAATCAGCTCTTAGAAGCTACTATGAAGGAGGAGACGGGATCACCTTTCCTCGGGACCATCAGAGTCGTGCTTGTTGGCTTATACAAAGGGAAAGCCTTTTTTCAAGTTCTGTGAGTCAACACTCTGCCTTTGAATGCAAACATAAGGACTTACCATCCCTCGATATGCTTTCTTTTTCTCTTTGCACCGACTAGAATTTAAGATCCTGGGTAGTTTTTCCACTCGGCGAACCCGCCGCTAATATTTTAACTGTGAAGGTGACAGACTTTTTGAGTGCTAGTTTCAGCCGCGGTAGGATTGTATTGGAAAGTAATTTTGCATATGTTTGTGAGTCAGCGCTTCACGCGTTATGTGAAAATTAAAGCTTACTATGTGCCGATCCTTTCTCCGGTGTCAGTTGGAAGACCACAACTCGGATGCAAGGACTTCAAGACAAGTTGGATGGCAGGAAGTACGCTTTGTGTCGAGTCAACGCTCTGTTGCCGTTATATTCAGCCGGCCTGACAAGACCATGGAAGACACGCGATTACGGTCCAATCCTGTGACTTTTTTTTCGCACCTTCGGCATTTCAAGGGTATCCTTACTCATTGACCGGGTCGACAAAGTGACAAATTGCACAGATATAGTCATCGTACGTCCGTATTTCGCCATTTTCTAGAT
This sequence comes from Rugosomyces carneus, assembly GCA_018221805.1. Classification (NCBI taxonomy): domain Eukaryota; kingdom Fungi; phylum Basidiomycota; class Agaricomycetes; order Agaricales; family Tricholomataceae; genus Rugosomyces; species Rugosomyces carneus. The sequence goes on from JABCKM010000068.1 coordinate 12,731, forward strand.
CAACACATATCGACTGTCAATGGATGTTCCAGCATCGCTGAAAAATGTTTTGGCTTACGATGCAGCTGTTGATAATCGGCAGAAGTTTTGGACGACAATTTTTAACGCTTCGACTCACTAGAGCTCACCACCTGGTCCTGCGTCCTGATCCTACGTCCGTATCCTCGGTGACCACCTACCAATAGCCCGACAAGCGACAGGAGATATCAATAATCTGAATCTGTGTTCGTAACTTCCCCATTCTCTGGACGAACATCCTTCTGGCCTGTCAATCAGGGTTTCAGCTTCAATGTAAAGGGTCGAAACCGAAACTCACTCCTTCCGTCGCCGATTACAATTCGCCTTCTTCCACCTTGCTTTTAGGGCAGCCTGAAGAAGTTCCAAGACATGAGGCCTTCATGATCCCCGTGGCAGACATTGGAGTAGACTATTGGAGCGGATCCACGCCTACCGAGTCGGGAAGGTGCGGGGTAGTTGGCTATCCGTCTGAGGAACTCGACACTAAGGCTTTGGTTATGAAGGAGAGCAGGATCGTTTTTGTTTTTGTGCTAATCTTGGGGAAGTAGTTAGTTTATAATCAAGAGTCGCAGTGGTTCGGCATCTTTCTGTAAGATGGACGAGGAACACCTTTTGGTAGGTCAACGTTTCTTTCTTTGGTCTGGATGTTAGAGCTTACCATTCTGCCGCTTTTGCGAACTTTCGTTGTTTTGTAGCAATTTAACCTCGGGGATTACGTAGCAGTTTGGATGCAAGACCCTTCCAGCCCTGGGTTTATCTTTTCGAGATGGAAGCAGTTGGCAGCAGGTATGTCTGTTTGTTAGTCAACGCTTCGTCAACATTACGACCAACGCTAACATGTTTCGACGCTTAGCTTGAATCCTTTGAAATTACGGCCTTGCCCTGCATTTTTATCTTTATGATACTTGGCATCACGATCTTTTTGCGTGGACTCAGCCCTTCAGCCTCTCGACGAGCATTGAAACTCACCGCCCCGACTCCCTCATCCACTCAGCTAACATAAAAGTGACAATCTTCGCGAAGATATCCCGTCCTAAATGGCCGCGCGCTCTGTGAGTTCGCATGTTCACATCCCAACTCTACCCGCAAAACGTAGTAGCTTACCATCTGACAAGCGACAAAAAGAGAACGAACAACTCCCGCCACTGCACCCGTATATTCACGGCTTGTTGAGCGCGTGTATCTTGTAAGTGAACCAATGCTTCAGCCTCACCAAAGACGTCGAGCTTCGTCGCAGCTCAAGCCGAAAGTTGAAATCCGGCGGGCCATGCGACTGACCCCCGTGTGTCGACCGATTTGGGATCACCGCCCGAGCTCCAATATAAATTGGAGTTTATCGTTTCCACCCTCATCCCAGGGTGACGTGAGGAACGAGTAGCCCGATACCGATACCGATCGCGCGCCCGCATCCCCCTATCCCCCGGCCGGCTGGGTCGCCTCAGCCCAATGGATGGACCAAAATCCACGGCTGCCGTCACGAATTAGCCTTAAAAACGTCCAAAGTAAGACTAGCCCGAACCTCAAGGCTTCAGTACAATTGTCTGAGCAGACTATTTTTTACGCAGCCGGATATACAGGGTAGTTAGTTTATCCCCTCGTCGATGGATGGACATTGCTAAGATGTCGTTTGTGGAAGGTTACAGTCTCATGTTTGGGAGCATCTTGCTATGTCTGTATTTTCGCAACAGGGTAAGCTAGCATCCACACTGAAAGGTCCAGCATTGACTCACAAATGACGACATTTCCTCTCCACCCTACAGATCATCTTGGTTCATTGTGAACGCACACTCGACGGGGTTTGAGGGAGGCTTTGGCGTTGCCAGTGTGGGTGGAGCCAGTTTTAAACCCCAAAAAACATCGGCTAATGTATTAACCAGGCCAGCGGGTGAGTGATTTGTGAAAAAATGACAGCTGAGCACGGTCAAGAATGGAAAGTCGGCTCCTGCTAGTCGCTACAACACCCCAAACGACACTGCAAATGCTGGTTATCGGTATTGTGGGCTGGCGGATGGTATGACAACTGCATCGAGGTGAGTGGGAATCAATCAGTCTGCTATACACTTATGGACACACAGGCAACGCAGGACTATTAAACATCGAAATGCTGGGATCGTACTAGACTAGCAGCGGTAGGCATTTGTGTTTTGTGGGTTTGGATGACTGACGAAAAAATAAAAATAAAAGCACGGCTACAAACAAACATACTGGGGCACCATGGTCAGGAGTCGTCCATTCCCATGGCATGTACTCTCATGGCAGCCTGATGAAAGGTACCAAAAAGCAGAGTACATATGGGATGGACAACACCTGACCAAGGATTGTCCAGAGTCAATGTGAGGCCTGATGCAACAAGGGGATTTCAAGAGTATGAACAGATGATGATGATGTGGCACAAGAAGTAAATAGTCTGATTGGGAACCTTCAGTTCTTTTTTATTCTGACTGCTTGAAAATGGAATATACTGTTGGTCTTTCATACAACACAATGAAATATGCTATCTGAACCATAACCATAGCCAAGCCCTACATCATAACAGTCTTATGAGTTTTACTGTATTGATAAAAATATGCTGCTAATAAAATCCATACCCCACATCTTTTAAGTTTTCCTGTCATCATTCTTTGCAAGTGATTCTCAGTGAGAGTACAAAATATATATTACAAATTTAGATAGCAGCATGAAACTGTGGATGTCACCTCATTCACGAAATTGTCCCCATAATACCAATTTCTTTCCTTCTGTTTTCAACCATCAAGTGATCAGGGGCCCATGCCTGATATCACTGCACCATATAACATCAAGGCATTATGTGTTCCCGAATCAAAAGGATAAGAGTGAATGTGCGAAATGAAGACACAATCTCGACTGCTCTTTTGGAGGGGACATAATACCAGTACGGCGTTTCATGTTCTCGAGTAAAACTTTACAAGCCACGCTTTTGTTGTACCTCCCCAGTCCCAATCATTTGCCTTCCATTGTTCCATGCGATAGCTCCTAAAAACCCATGTTTACGACGGCCCAATTTGTAGGGACCAGTTCGTGTACATTTATCGTTTTTGTACGATACAGACCGCCTGCATCGTCGCCGCCAATCCTGGCCCGACCACTGGCAACCTCCTCGGATATGGACTCTGTAAAACATTTCGGGTAGGTTCTTCTAGCTCATTTGTTAGCTCAGCCTAAAGAGGAAAGCCCATACGAACCTCCAAATAGCTTAGCTAGAGGGTTATCTGACCGCACCCTTCCGATATCGGCACATTAACCATGCTAACATACTAATGGGTCTATCTTCTTTTAAGGTGTGTATTACGCATTAACTAGACGCCTAAACGGAGTATTCTTGCCCGCCTAGAAGAACAAGGAGGCCAAGTCAGTCTTGTGATGTTGTAAAACGGTATATGGTGCACACCCAATGAGTGTATGCTTGGTTATGTTCTCGGGATTTAGGACGCGATGCAAGGTTCAAATTTTGGTCAATCCCCACATTTCAAGATCGCGACTTTAGTCTGTCGGTGTGCATGAATGACATGTCATTCGTTCCTAAGCTCTATACGAGATTAGAGTGTGGAGGCCACTCGAAAGATTCAGCCATTGTACGAACCTGTACCAGAGCCCAAACACGTATTGACAGTTGACACGCCTCTGTCGTAGGCATATAAATCTCCGTGGCCTGCCCTGCATGCGCTAGAGAACAAAAGGAAAGTGCGATCTGACTAGTTTGGCTGTCTTCATGCCGGCGAAACACTTTGCAGTAGATAGATACTCACATAAGCGGCCCTTCCTGCCTTTAAAAGAGATCGTCGATATGATTGTGGCCGGGCCTCCCACATTATCTTGCAAGGTTGCCCGTAATACGCTGGACAGTGAATAACCACTAGGCCTTCTCCAAGCTAAAGGTTGAATGACCAGATAGGAAGTGGACCGACGATGCGAACTTGCGAAGGCGGAATGTGCATGGCTTGCGAACGTCCCTCAGCGTGTCAAACATGTCCGACGACATGAAGCATTGCAACCTTAAGCGCAATCACGGAGCGCAGTCTTTACATCCTCGGGTACTCAGCTTCCTTTCCTGTCATGGTAGGATAATGCTTACGAAATTACGGACGGAGGACTAAGGCTTTCAGCTTTCAAGCTCGTCAGAGAGCAGTCATGTTCGCACTACAAGCTAGGCAGCGACTCACAAAAAAGCTTCTGCTCGCATCAATCAACACAACGTTCTACCTTGTCCATCGTGATAGCAACATCTATATCCCGAGTTAATCAAGCTGGTAAACTAACTACCTCCTACCTCACCAGCGAACTTGTAAGCTGCGATTTTTGGACCGTACTACAATCTCTAAAGGAAAACTGCATAGATGCCTTGACAATCTTCTGCGTCGAATGATCAGGCTGGCTATACTCTCCCGCTGGGATTCGTGAATGATATGGTGGTGCTGAGCTGAGCTGTAAGAAGCTGCAAAGCAGCACAGAAGCCCCGACTCTTACATATAGATATTTTTCCGTTATGGACGCATGAAGACACCCGCTTCTAGGTCCTACCACAAGCTGCACCTCAACGCGACGGGGACAAAAACATGTTTAAAGAGCCCCGCACCATTCTCTTGTCAATATTTTCCGAACACTAGCCAATGCACGATCTTTAGACCTCCGAATTTCTTTCTGCGCAGCTTCATTACAGTAAATCACAAAGGCTCGGCGCTAACGGAACTGTTTTAGCGTGTGTCTGTGGTGTCTTTCCATCGATTGTTTGTGGGGTTGTGGGTGCTGAGTGTGCTGACCAACATTGGAGCATACTAAGTTAACGATGTCCGTTAGCCACATGCGAGTGTGTACTTTTCCTAGGTTTGCACCGTAGTATTTTAATAACCAGGTCAGATTTATGCAGTGGACCTGATACCCGTGGTTAAGAGCTATCCACTGTTTAGGCCAAGTCCTGGTCGCTATCATGAGGTAGGTAAGATGGGCAATGAGATTTAACTTGCTAGTGCTCTCTCATCTAATGTAGAGATGCTCTCTGACATAATTCAAATCGAATGAAATATAATGGAATAAGGGAACAGAACTACGACGGAGTATATTCAGATTAGGCTCGTAACCGCCTGTTCTCCGCCTCTTTGTACACAAAGTGCAAAACGGTCGTTCGCAGAAGTGTGCGCGGCCAAGGTCACCGGTCTACATTTAGTGGGAGTAGTTAGTAGCGACACTCGAGCTCATCGACGCGTCATCCTCAGAAACAACGCGCAAACCTCACTATGCTAGAGAGAACTAAATCACCAACAAGGAAATCATAGGTTAGAAAGTGCGAAATGATGTCGGTCATACTAGGCGACCAATACCTTGCGAGAAAGCCTTTGAAACTTGCGAGGTGCGCGCCTTGGCGAACTCGAGTATTAAGAGTGTATTGTGGGAGATACTTTCGTTCGGGGGTGGGGCAAATGTGAACTGACCCGCACAGCTCAGCGCTAGAGGCTGAACGTTGAGCAGCAGTTAGCGTATTCGGCATGAAATGTGCCAAAATCGAAGGCAGGAATTTATCCTTATGATAATAAGAGTCTAGACTTAAGCATGGGGTTTATTGACGGCTCCACAGATGTCAGATAGCTTACTTACCACATGCTTAGATGGTAGAGTTACACAGGGTGATTCTTTCCCTTTTATCCATCGAGGCTGCTCGTTAAGAGTCTTTCGAGTGAAATCTACATACAACATGCAATGTGAGGAAAACACATCCGCATAAGTGCGAAATTTTAACTTGACCACTTTACCTGACAAAGCAACGAGGCACGGGAGTTGACCACTTTCAGACGTTCAAAACTTGAACTTCTTGACACTCCAAAGAAATCGTATGACCTGACATCATGACAAGGTATACGAGTTTCCGATATAATCAAGGCTCCCTCAAAGTGCTATCTTCTGGTAAGTCAAATGCTTAACTTCATTAGCTGGGCTCACCACTTTGCTATATTGATCAACCTAACCAGCGAGACGCACAAATCCACTGAGCGTTCGGCTAGTCGCATTTGGGAGCATCGCGTTTTGTCCGAATAAGCGGATTGAGCGCTTGAGCTTCAACAGGCGCCAGACACTGCACGAATGGCCCCGTTCAGCTTTCATATATCCACCGCTCTCTCAGCTACCGCATCGCACAACACCATCGCACCCATATGCATGGGACCTTCATCTGTTTTCAGACGTCAGTGTATCAGTTTCTCAACAGGTGTTGAAGTTTACCATTCAGATGGGCGAAGTGACGACATCGCCTCATCCAGCATTGAATTTTCGATGCTTGCTAGATAGTTGTAAGTCAACGCTTGGGGTTTTCTGAGAACGTTGTAGCTAACCATTCCATCATCACACCACTGGCGAGCAGGCACTGCTTCATCGTTATATTCCCGGGACGATTCTTCTTTTATGTCAATCAACATCACGCTTCAGCTTCAGCATAAGCTGGAACTTACCGTTTCTGTTATCACCCCGACGAAACGAAGACAAGACATATAAGCGAGCTAGTTCTGCATTCACTAATTCATTACGTCAGAGTTCCAGATCCAACACAAGGACATGAACCTACTACTTCCATCACCGATTAGCATAAAGAAAATTCGGGAAATGCGACATAGTCCGAGCACCGAAGCGAGTACTGCATATCCTGCATATCGAGACAAGAAGGTACTGTGGAGTTAACTTATCCGTGCGATGTAGTGACGTCAGACATGGTTGGCTGTGAAGCGGGCAGGATATCCTTCTTGGGAGTTGGTTGCAGGCCCCAAATCTGAGAGTCTTACTGTTTCTGCGCTTACATGAACTCAAACGTTCGCATAGAAG
>JABCKM010000069.1:6171-19410 GCA_018221805.1 Rugosomyces carneus
AGGGAGTGATGAATAGCTTTCTCTTGCTTGATTCTGCACTGGCTAACGGCTGTGATTTTCGTGTTTGTTTGGACATGATGAACAAATTTCTGCTTGGCCCCTCCAATTCCTGAATCGATTTCTTACTATTAGTATTTGCTCTCTATTACTCTGGGAACAGCGCCGAGCTGCTACTGTGTTTCGAAAAGGGATCTTTTTCTTTAAGAAAAACAAACAAAGGATACGATGTCTGGTTGTGGGTGGGACTTTGGCTTTGTGGGTGCCAGTTTTATTTGTGCAAGCAAACAACAGCCCCCTTTGGCATCTGTTTGGATTATCAAAGGTATCCAAGGGCTTCTTTTGGGAAAGGTCTGTACAGCTTCCTGTCCTTCCTTTTATTCAACAGCTATAAAATGCTCCTTAGCTCGCGCCTTCTTCAACCGCGAAAAACATGGTGCTCGATGAAACCGAGACACTACCACGAAAAGTATGTTGTCCAGGTTGTTTGTTTTTTCTTCAAAACCTTTTTCTCAGACAGATGTAGTTTAACCCGGCCGATCGTCGGTCATTTTTTTCCAACATCTTCCAAGAAATAGTAACCGCCGCCTCAAAGCAAGACCTACCACGTGTCCTCTCACCTCATGACAGGCATGCCTACCAGCAGGAGACTCAAACACAGATCGAAAATATCAGGAGATTGGAGGTTGCTCAGGCCAGAATCGCGCCAAAAGTGAATTTAGAGCTCGAGGAGAAATTATTTAGAGAACGGACGATGTTTCGAGCCTTTTACTGCCGTGTATTCAGGATTAACGACCTCCCCAACGAGATCCTTGCCAATATCTTCCGACTTGTGGTGTGGTCCCCTCCAGACAGGCAAGCAGGGATCACCTGGCGCTTGTGGATCACTTGGGTCTGCAGGCGCTGGCGTACTGTGGCTCTCGCCGATAACACGTTGTGGAACGTCATCTGGTTCCACGATTCCCCACCTTTTCATCGCTCTTTAGCGTGGTTCGATAGGTCCGGGTCGGCGCCACTGGACCTCAGAGTTAGTGGCCGCGATATGCGAGGCACTTTCACCACCAACGACCTAGAGACGCTGATGGATCGATTACTCACCAAGCTATCCTCTATCCGCATGCTAATTATCGTCGTTGACAGTTGGGACTCTATTGTAGCCGTGCTGGACAGACTTTGTGCTGTAGGAAGGTATGGCCCCCCGATCAGCTTGCAACGTCTGGAACTACACGACACGAGCCCTATAGACGCACAAGTTGACTCCGCGCATCGTCGCTCAACTCATCACCAACCTATGTCACTCTTTGGTGGCTTACCCACGCCGCAGCTCCATTACTTATCCTTTAACGGTGTTCATGTTCACTGGGACCCTCGGACCTTCATTAATCTCACCACTTTAGACATCCGGAGGATTCCCCATGATCTATCCCCAGGGATAGCAGAGTTCCGACATATGCTATCCACCTCTCCTAACCTGCGCAAGCTCTGTCTGGACGGGGCAGGTCCCCGAATGGAAAACGATGATCTTTCTCATTCTCCCGCCCCCATCGTACTCCATAACCTTAAAGTACTCATTATCGCGGACTTCAGCACCCAGTATGCCCGCTGCATTCTTTCCCATTTCTCTGCCCCACAGCTACGAGATTTAACGCTCATTAAATTCATCAGCGAGGATTATCCTTCCCTTTTCGAAATGCTAACAGGTCGATTCCCAGAAGTCAGGATTTTGACTACATATACAATTGCCGTTGTCCTCAAAGACGCTAGGATCATGCTCGAATGGCTGGAATCCATGCCACACCTATCGTATTTGCGCATGGCTCATATGCCGCCGACGTTTCTCAGTCTGTTCCTTGAGGACGTTCAAAGAAGAACGATCTCAAAGCAGATTCTTTTCCCGAACTTGACTACGCTCGAGACACATTCCCCAAACTTTCGTGAGCTTGTAGACTGGGCTCACAAAAGGCGGGAAATGCATGTTCCTATTAGTACGATGTACATTGGTCGAGGCGAGATGAATTTCGCACAAGAGAGGGTATTCCAAGCGCAATGTAGGCAGCTCAGTGCAATCACTACCGTGCGTGTGCTGCACCCAGGGACGAAGACGCTTGAAGAGGCATCATTCTTGGACTAACATCTGATTCTGTGATTTAGGGACATTTATATATTGTGTAGGATGTTGCTAGGTATTATACATAGATGTATGGATTGATGTTGTTGATATGTGGTTCCCGCAAGAGGGAAGCAATATTCTAAGCTCGTGATTAAGTACAGTATCAGTTCTGCAACACAGAACTTTGTCACATACAGCATAAGAAATGATACTATGTGAGTGCCTATTTTCGCTTCCTGCCATTCATCAAAGGAACAGGTAGAGCATTCCTCGTACTATCTTCCACGAGCCTAGTCGTCGGATTTCTTGTTGAACCGTGTTCTAGGGCGGGACCATCTGAAGGTGACGTGATTTGGTCTGATTGATGTGTTGCCTTGTTTGTAATAGGTGTACGACTTAGAGCTGTTCAAATTGCTTGAATACATTTTATATGGAAGAGTGAGGCTTACATTCGATGGAAAGGTCTCTAAATAGTCGAACGAATATATCAACTTCTTCTTGACTCACGACACGACCCGGCCCAGTGCTGACAAGTAAAGCCTCTGCTGGCGTCTCATCTATGTATATATCAACCTCCTGGGTGGATGTCGCTGACGGGGAGTCTGGCCTCTGCTTCAAGAAACCAGCTAGAACAGAGTCGAATCGGTTTTGCAGGGGAGGAGCAAGGTATGCAGGGGCGTCAAACACATCCTGTGTCACATTGTTAGTATGTGGGCGTTGGAGTTCAATGGGTGTGGGGGTTGTCTGATGTTGGTCAAAGGCGGACTTTCCAAAAATGTCTTGGAATAAGGTGTGACTGGATGGACCAGGACTAGAAACTAGAGTATTCGCAGATAATCCTTGTCTCGCTGGCTTCGCATCCTCTCCGAAGAGCACCACACGCCAGTCTTCAGTTATAGCAACAAAATTACGGCCCAATGGTGTGCGTAGCCAAGGGTATGGCAGGAGATTTCGGAACCTCAGAGGCACGGTGTGTGTTTTTAATGGCATGGGTGATTTAGTATGGAATAGTGATACTTGAGTCGTTCGTGAATGCTGGGTAGATGCATTCTGGAAAACATAGAAGGCATCATTATCTGTATCAGATATCACCCTTTCGATGGACCACTGGCTTCTATAGTTCCATAGCACTACGTAAATTGTTTTATTTTGCTTATTTTTTTGCGAAGTATTTCGATAGCTTACCTGATTGGGAAACGAGGTCCCAGAGAATAAGATCATGTTTTCCGGCTACAGCCAGAAAACGTCCTGTGTTGCCGATAAATTGTGCGGCTTTTGTTGCCTTGACACCGGGAGACGCAAGCGTCCGGCGAAGAAGGTTGGTAGTGGGGTCGTAAAGTGCAATGTAAGGCTCAAATACGACGACCAACAAGGAGGCGTCCGGCGACCAAGTCGCTGAGCAAGGTATTTCGAGGCGTTGTTCAAAGATCGCACGCGGAACCCATGACACTAGAAAGTAGGTAAATTAAGCATAGAGATAAACCCCTTTAGATGCCAACCTTCCATTGGCTTCGTTTTGTTTTTGGCTATTCTTACGCCCCATAATTTAACGACCCCGTCCTTTCCCGTCGTCACAAGATGAGTCGAGAAACTGGTTGAAGTAGGACTAAAGGCTAAGCTAGTAACCTTTTTACGCCCATGAGGCTGGTCTATCCTGGTATTCAGCGACCAACGATTAGCATTCGAGTCCCATGACCACAGCTTCAGATGGATGTCGCCCTCGAAACCGTCTACTGCCTCTCGAGCATCGACTGTCGCCAACCATTCCCCAGACGGTGATATAGTTGCTTCTTCAACAAGGAAGTGCACTAAAGGCTTCTCATCACGTCGAGACACCCTATTTGAAGGTGAAACCTCAATTTCCGACACGAGCGTTGACGTAGATGGTGAGAAGATTTGGAGAGATGATGGGTGTGAAGATGGAAGAATTAGAGTAGAGGTAAGAGAGTGGATTGCAAGCGGTGTAGGTATCTTTTCCATTGGCGAGGCATAGTACGCTCTAGGATCTAGAGAAATATGAGTTCTAAAGGCACCAAGTAAGTTTAAGACAAACCAAGTTTGACAGTAGAATAGCTTTTGGAAACTTTGAGATTCCCGGAGCTGACAACTAGGTAGGTGGCATCAGCTAGACCTAGCAAGTACTGCTCGCCTCCGTTTCCAGCGTTGAAAACCGAAACACTACCAATCGGGGCGCCAACACGCGGTACAAACTCTTTTTTACCGGATTGTAGTTGCCATACCACAAGAACTGACTCTTCACCACCACTAAGTAGATACGCGCCATTTGATGTGAAAGCAATAGTCCAGACAGCATGAGCATGCCAATGCAAGGCTACCGTTTGTGTTTTTTTCTCGACCCCACGAGCTTTGACAGCCAGACTATCATTGAGACAGTACCATAGACGTATCTTGCCCTTGTCGTCACCGGTTGCAAAATATTGTTCACTAGGATGAAATACCAAACATGTCAGGCGGTCCGGAGAAACATACTTGGTAAACCCAGAAGCGAGAGAAGAAGTTGCAGCAATGTAAACCTTATGACCTGCTGCGGCTACGACCCACGACCCACACGACGAAAGCGCGAGACCGGCTGGAAAGGCGGTTTTTCCAATGGGAAGCAGTTCCGAAGATTTGGTACTTTTTCCTACAGGTTTTAAGGAAACGCGAAAAACCACGCCATTTTTATCTAAAGTTATGAACTGATCAAATTTACAAGACTTTTGGGCCAACAGAACTCCTGACACACCCATGCTGTTATTTCTAGACGCGGCGACAAAAACCGTGTCCTTCCACTGTTCATGAGCACATATGTAATGGATAGGTTGTGCGATGTCTATAATTTGCAAGACGACACCATCCAAAAAATCCCAAACTATTAGGCGTCCATCTAAAGAGCCAGTAATCAACTGGAAAGGGTTATGCGGATTGAGAACCGCCGAAGTCAAGAGATTCAAAGACGCTTCTGTTTTGGTTTTTCTTGAAGGCCCTGGCGCAGAGAGCGTTGAAACTGTTTGCCCAGTGGCTACAGAATGTATCTTGACGGTCGACTCAGCCAATGAAAAGAAAAAGCTGTCTAACGTCTGTATCAAGAATAATAGAAAAATAAACGGAAGTACCTTCCATCCTTAGAAAAGATTGGAGCAAATCTGTTCGTAGATGGCTCGGTTAACGAATACCATTCCCAATCTGATCCCTCTCCTTCATTGCACGGCTCACTAATGGCCTGTGGGTTGTGTGAAGGCTTCGTCGGATTTGCCTTGCCTTTGCCTTTGCGCGACATGGAGTTTACAAGCTTTCGCGGAGGCTCGCGTGACGCCGAGGCTGCCATTTTGTCGAATTAAGAGAACCTGATTTTCCAAAAACACAGTATTGGAAAAAAAAAGTGGAAACCAAACAAGACATCAACAAGCGCAACTATAATCTAATCTTATCACAGTCATAGCTTGTAGCCAACCAGTACTCTCACCGCGCGACAAGGTACTTGCAACTCCTCCTCCGTCACAAGACGTCGCGCTTCCAATAGGCTTTCCCGTATGTGTTCCTCCTCAATCAACTCCGCTTTTTTTAGCGGCGTTCTAGCAGGAAATGGCCAGCCAATACCCGTCAGGGAGCACCATAAGGAAATGCGCAGCTGCATGTCGCTGGAACATATCTCTCTCAACCATAGAACTAGGGTAAATAGAGCCCGCATAAACATACCTACGATAGCGTTCAATAAGACGTTCAAATTTATGACGACTCTGCAGCTCTTCAAGCTCTTCATCGTCATCCCATCCGAAAGGAATCAGCTCCTCTTTCCGATTTCGTATTCGATCTTTAAGCTCTTCCCACATAGCCTCTTGACAAGCGAGAACAGATTGGTATGATCTGTATAGATGCATAGCCAGCGATCTCTCATCCAACGCCTCCAGCTGCTCGAGTGGGAACAATGAACGGGGAAGCGCGGCAATTTCGCTTTCGCTCAGAGAGCCATCAAGTAAAAATCGTTTGAACGGTTGAGATAAGGATGGCTTTGCATGCAAGTTTTCTCCTCCCTCTGCATCAATAGTATCCGCTGTTTCATAGGTTGACGAGAAAGACGCAGAGGGTCCCCTAGGCCGCATGCTAAGGATAGATGGATTATTAGAAGCTGATGTCGAGGCTGTTGAATTGGACAAAGTCGACGAAACGGACAACGATGTCGGCCTATTCATCGAGACCGGAAATAAGGTCGAAGCTCGAGTGTCGGTATCTTCTATGTCCAAATCTAGAATAGATGGATTGGGGTCTTGCGCAGGTAAAGGTTGCGGTGGGGGCATCGGCGGCATAGGAAAATTGATCACTGGACCTAGCGTAACTTGTCGAAAATATGTCGTAAAGTAACTTGGCAAAACAGCTAAACCATTGATAGTTAACGTTTTTTTCGATTACGAGTGGAACCGACTCTGCTGCTTAAACGATTCTGTTACTTACCAGTGGGCTTTGTATTAATGAACCGGTGCTCGAATACGGATTTATTGAGAGATTCAAGTAAGGCATGATCATGATGGGGAACATTTCGCGAAACTGAGTTCGATGGTGAGGAATAGCTTCGTTGAGAACCGTCTGGATAGTGAGCAGACGTTATACTTTTTGCTCTCATCCTGTGGGCTGCAGTGAACGAGCGGGGGAGTAATGGGAACATAACATCTAAAAATGTAGCTCATAGTCAATCTTCGAAGAGAGGCGCCTTGTTAGTTGTGATAGCAGACCATCTTCGATTATTTCCACCGAGCCGCCTGGGCTTAGTACACGGTTTACTTCCTTAACAATACAGTTAGCCTGATGAGCGATGAACGCAATTGTAGGGCGTTACTTCAAACAAAACTCCCCACTATGGAGTAAGTTAGTCATAATAATCTAATAGATCTATAGTTTCATCAACCCACTTTATTTTCAGGAACTCCCTTAGCAATACCTTGAATATGCACATGGTCAAATTCATCGTCGTCAAATGGAAGCTTGGTTGTTAAACTGGATAAATGGGATACAGCAGTATTTCTGAGGATTGCAAGATCACCTACAAGTTTCCATGTCTCCACTCTATTCGACAAGCAATTGGCTCATCGAGCAACTTCAGTGGTACTTGGATGTTGACTAAGTCGAAACCGACCTAACTCGAACAGACGGTGTGAGGCTTGTTACCCTGCCAGTGAAGGCATGAAACCGTACGAATTCGCACCTGGGCCACTCTTTGGCGGCTTCGATTACCCAAGTCCCAGTCTAAAGGACTGGTAAACATCGTGCGAACAAGGATGATCAGTTACATACCCCACAACCAAGATCTAAGGTTCGTTGAGGTGGCTCATCCCTGAAATTCACGAATGAGACAGAGCCTCTCAGGTGTTGGGCGAGCTTGTTGTCTAAGGATTCCCTAGTAGATGGTCTTACCCCGAGAGGTTGACGACAAAAGTGTGGCACTCACATTTCCAAAACTTCCTTGTCGTAAGAGAGAGGATAAGGAGCTTTTTCATTATCGTAAGAGTGATGGCGATGTCCATGTTTGAACAGAAACTGTCCCACTTTGAGCCTAGGGTGTCTTTTTCCGTCGAAAGACGATGCTGGTAAGCGTGTTATATTGGATGGTGGTGGTGGAGATTCGGATGGTTCCATTAGTGGCTACCAGGTTTTGGTGAGCTTAATTTTAAAAGCAAAGCAAACGCTGAGCAGTTGTAGCACACGAGCTATACAAGAGAAGTTTTGAAAGGTGTTAATCAAACCATGGTAGTTGTGCAGGCTGATTGTGATTGGGGTGATGTCCGAGCACCGACAGCTGATACAGGGCTAAATAAATGAATTCATTTCGATTACCTTGCCCATAGATATCTCCATTTTGCACATACGAGATACTGCCTCTGCCAACAGAAAAATCATTGTGCTGCCAATCCTACCGAATTTCAAATAAATCGACAATGAACCTCTCCTGACCGAGCGGAACCGCACTGGTAGGTCACATGACAGGTCGCGATATGCCTCGTCGGAAGCCAACATCTACACGTCAGAAAAAGACTGACATCCAGCTCAAACGCGCTATCAAACGCGGTGATGCCCCGCCCCCCGAACCAAAGGCAAAATCTCGCAATCAAAAGCAGAGAAGAGGTCCCGATGGCGGTTCTGTTTCTGGCTCGGCAGCTGCACACGCAGCAAGGCGTTTGCAGTCAGCATTCGTTACACTGCCCCCCAAATTCCTCGAAGAAACTCGACTATTAGCATCAAAACTAACTCTGCACCGACCTGTGCCTGAACAAGTGTCCATGTACCCTCTTGATTTGATAGATCCTAACGCCTCGCAGCTAACTTGTGTACGTCGTCCAAAATGGCGATTTGACATGACAAAGAAGGAAGTGGAACATAACGAAGAAGGATTATTCAAGAAATGGCTTGAGGAGACTGACAGTCTCATCCTTGCCTGGCAACGTAGCGGCCACACTGATGAAAGTGATCAGAAGGGAGCTTTCGGAGGGGAAACTCCTACAGCAGTTTCCGCGATGCCCCGATCTCCTACCTACTTCGAGCGGAACTTAGAAGTATGGCGCCAACTGTATGTTTTTATTAAAACACTGTCGCCATTTTGCCCCTTTTCACAAGAATGCAACACTATTAGCTGGCGCGTCATCGAAATCTCACAGATTCTCTGTGTTCTTCTGGACTCCCGTTGTCCTCTACTACATCTCCCACCGTCCCTCATTGCCCTTCTCCCGGATCGGGGAGTAATTTTAGCTCTTACAAAGGTTGATATATGTGGATTAGAGCGGGCCTCTGCCTGGGCAAAATATTTCCGCCAACGTTATCCTCAGTTTCATGTGGTGATGGTTGAGTCGTATCTTCCCAAGGAAGAAAGCACAGATCACCAGGGAAGAACACAATATCTGCCTCACCTTCCTCAGGCTTTCAGAGAGAGATTGGTAGATGCTATTCAGGCTGTCCACGCTGAATTGTTGACGCCTCCGGACAGGGTCAAAGCTAACCCTAGCTGGCTAAAGAGTTGGAAATCCCCTGTTAAGAGAGATGTCAATTGGGACAGCCTATTAACACCAGAAAAATCCAATGCAGGGGCAAGGATTGACAAAAACTCTCGTACAGATGCAGATGATAACGATGTCGACCAACGGGAGGTGGATAAGCCGGACGTATTAACGATTGGTATGATTGGTATGATTGTCAATATCGTGCTCAAATGGAATCTCATACCTAGTCTGCAGGCCAACCAAACGTAGGAAAATCTTCACTGCTAAATGCATTATTTGGCTCTCACAGAGTCAAGGCGTCGAAGACGCCTGGAAAGGTGGCAATGCTAAACATTTAATGAGGCAAAAAACCAAGTGATCGCCTTGTATGTAGACCAAGCATTACCAAACGTTGTATTGGACGCCAGAAGTGCGTCTGGTTGATTGCCCAGGCCTCGTCATGCCGAACCTTGTCCCTATGGAGATGCAGGTATGCTATCTCTGTTGTGCGCTCCGTTTCCATTTAATGAGCCACAATTAGGCCTTTTGTGGGATCTTACCAATATCGCGCGTATCTGCTATACCATCGTGTATTCATTTTGTTGCTGAGAGGCTACCGATCGAACGCGTGTACGGCTTGTGCCATCCGCGGCCATTGATGTCTTCCACGGTGGATAAAAGAACCTGGAGAGAAGGTGCCAGACCCCAGTCTTCAGAAGACAAACAGCCTTCCTGGACGACTATGGATATTCTCACTGCCTATGCCAATAAAAATAACTGGGTGACAGCCAAAGCAGGGAGACCAGATATACATCGAGCTGGCAATGCAAGTACGTTATTTCTGGCACTCCTTTATCACTTCCTTCCTTATCTCGCGTATGTTTCATAGTCTTGAGGACCCTAGCAGAAGGGAAGATTGGCTGGGCGTACTGGCCCCCGGGCATGGTCAGCGCGGATAACGAAGACCAAGGGAACGGACTCTGGATACCCCACACTAGAGTGATGTACAGCTCAGAGACCGAGAGCGTAGACGATGACACCACCACGGAAGATAGTCTTCTAAGTGATGAGGAGTCCCTTACCCAAAGTGACAGCGAAGATACTGAAGAGCGCTACCTGACAACTGTGAGTAGGTTTCAAGTGCTAGCCATTGACGCAGAGGCAGAGTATGAAAGTGACTAGATAATGGGTAAGACTTGATTTTATTTTGACGTGCTTGAGCAGTGATTGTTAGATTGTTGGGTGCTTGTTCCCTTACACATGTTTAGCCATTGATGTAACTAGGATTGTTTATGAAACAGGCTCTCGCAAGACACCATTTCTTCCTCAGCAGTTCTTGACTTTGGTAGACTAGTGGATCAGTCAGGTGCCTTGGCCCGCGAGCGGGACTTCGGAGAATATGGGCAAAATATGGGTCTCATGAATCATCCGACTTCCTAATGACGGTCCGGACCCATCCTTTGTCGGTATACAAATAACGGTTAGAGTTATCTACAAGCTCAACAATGTCGACTCGAGTATCAGCCATATGTCTTTTGTTCCTTGTTCACCTCATTCATGCGCAGACTGTCTTTTTAGCTGGTGACTCTACCATGGCTAGAGGTGGGGGTGGATCCGGATCAGACGGTAAGATCTCTTAACAAATTTATCCTCCGTTCTAACCCTGAGTCCGTAGGCTGGGGTCAATACCTTGGTCAGTACCTTACGGTTCCGGTCATAAATAATGCTGTCGCAGGCCGCTCTTCTCGATCTTATACTGAGGAAGGTCGTTTCACGACCCTCATCAACACTGTCAAGAGTGGTGATTACGTCGTGATAGAATTTGGACACAACGATGGAACAGCTACCCCGGATAATGGAAGACAATGTGCGGTTGGTGATGGTTATGATACGACTGCTACGGTGACCACAACGAGGCAGGTGGTTCTCAGACTTAGATAAAAAAATCTAACCTAATCAACCAATCCAGTGGGACACAGGTCGTAATTCACACGTTCCCTTACTACATACAGAATGCAATCAACTCTCTCAAAGCAAAAGGTGCTATCCCCATTGTGTCCTCTCAAACCCCTAGCAACATCTGGTCGGCAGGCGTTATAGCCCCTGGACCCCGCTTCGTTGGCTATGCGCAAACCGCGGCTAGCCGAACGTCGGCCGCATACCTTAATCATTACAACTATGTTGCCCAGGCATATAATAAACTCGGACAAACCGCCACCACCGCGTTCTTTCCTGTTGATCACACGCATACCTCCCCAGCCGGAGCGAACGTTGTGGCTCAGGCTTTTGTGAGAGGTTTGTTGTGCGGAAATAGTCCTTTGAAGGGTAAAGTTAATTCCGCTGGTCAATCAGTTCCAAGTTAGGCCCATCTCTTTTATTTTTGTGCCGTCTTTAAATAACTTTTCGCAGATGGCTGTTTATGAAATGCAATCTAGTTGATGGTCTTCAAACTGATTATTATACATGCAGCTGACGTGTTTGTTGGTATCTCTATCTTTCCACGAAATGAACACCTGTATTTTCCCTGAAAGCTCGGCGATAGTCGCCTTTACTACACATCTGCCACTTTATTCCTAAGCGACTCATCGCATGCTGCAACTCTGTAAAACTGGGAGAGTTCTTCATGTTCGTATAACGAAAGGCCCGACAAGTCCCCGATAACTCCAGCAAGTCGGTCCGCTATTCAGGTCGTGACCGAAATTCTGGCGCGTATTCCTCGTATAACGCTCTATTTTTCTCCGTGAATCTAGGCTTGAGTGCGTGTCTTCGGACATAACCATGTTCTCGAGTTATTTTGATCCTCGCCGGCCCACAATACGGTCCGCAACTTTGCCGCTCTTGGTTTAAGATTATACACAGGGATGCTCGTGAAACAAGCCTGCCAAAAGAACATGCTCTCCTTACTCGCACTGGTCTCCGTCCTCTTGCTGCCCAGGGTGCTGGGGCAGACTTTCCACCTTGTAGGCGACTCCACAATGGCGGCTGGAGGAGGTGGCTCAGGAACACAAGGTTATCTTCCTCCTAAGCTTTCTCTTTTCTTTTTTTCTGAAATATTGATTACTACTTTGCTTATAAGGCTGGGGTGTTCCGCTTTCTCAATACTTCAATGTCGCCATTTCGAATAGAGCGGTTGGTGGTGAAAGTGCCAGGAGTTACAGCGACCAAGGAAGATTTACAAGCCTTGTAAACGCCGTCAAAAGTGGAGACTATGTAGTCATAGAATTCGGACATAATGATGGTTCGGCAGGTGCAGTGGATAATGGAAAGCAAGACGCAGTTGGTGATGGATATGATATTACCAGCGTTGTCACCGCAGCCAAGTAAGTGAACCCAGTAACGTTATGCCAGGTAATTCTAATCAGCTTTCAGCGGAACACAGATTCTGATTCACAGCTTCGCATTTTATATTGAGAATGCCATCGCCGCAATCATTGCTAAAGGGGCTACCCCAATCATATCGTCCCAGACCCCAGATAACATCTGGTCCGGAGGTGTCATTGCTCCTGGTTCACGGTTTGTCGGTTATGCAAAAAGCATCGGTACTCGGAGGAACATTGTTTATGTTGACCATTATGCATACACCGCCCAAGCATACAATAAACTAGGACAGGTTCAGACCACGACGTTTTATCCGAATGACCACCTGCATACCAGTGCAGCTGGAGCCAACGTGGTGGCGCAAGCATTCGTCAGGGGTTTACTGTGTTCTAATAGCCCGTTAAAGGGTAAGGTGAATAGTGCAGGACAGGCTGTACCAAGTATGTAGTTTACCTTCTCGCTGCACTGTTCCGTTTGCTGATACCTTGTGTCATGAAAGACGGTTGTATCTGAAGTGAAGCACGACTGTCTTTCTCTTATACGAAACATTTGTACTATATTGAAAGGTTTTGTTTTTATCGAACTGTAAAAAAGATGCGAGATATCTACGAGCATAACTGAGCCAGACGTACATGATAAGAATTATTGATAGGCCTATAAAAATGCCAAAAAATCTAGAAGTTCTAGTGCTAGTAGTTGAATACAATGCGAAGTGTGATATCTCCAAATATATGTCGGGAGGTAAGATAAATTAAGCCTCAAACGACTGTAGGACGCTGTGAAGTTTGATCCCTACTTCATTCCATTCCCCTTCAGCCGTCGCAAGGTCAGTTATAGCCGATCCAGCCC
>JABCKM010000070.1:5350-17767 GCA_018221805.1 Rugosomyces carneus
CTATGTATGTGAGGGGGAGCCTCCGACAAAGCCGGGGGTATCCCGAAGTATTTGCTTACAAGTCCACGGGACATTAAATACGGCTAACATTACGGAAAATTAAACGTTACGCGACCTATTTTGTTATAAGCTATTGATTGGCCCACGCTTTTCGTACAATACGAACGTCGGTTTCATTCACGGCTCCACATTTTAATCGCTATAGCGATGCCTGACGGTCCGCTCGGTTATCGGAAGCAACGAACGCCAGATTGACAATTCTGCGACTGTCAAAGTGAAGAGAGGGAGAGAGGGACTCGATCCTGAGGTATATTCAACATCGGGCCTAAGCTATAACCGATTTGTATTACGGCTTACTTGACTGTGACAGTTTTGTGTCGCTCATAATCCACTGGTTTTTGTGAACCTGGTGGTGTCTTTTGTATACCGCGGATAATATAGACGCCGCCGAAAGATCCTCCCTAGACAGCAGAAAATATGGGTCATTATCTTCCAGGGTCGTGTGTCAACACAAAAACATACCCTGTGTGTGGCAGGATCGGAAGGAGCTTCGACAGCTTGTTGCCAATGAACTGTTAAGCCACTGGGCGAACTTCTGCGCATGGCGAGCACGAGCTGATTGATACCCTCACGGCTGAGGGGTGCGCCATTTACGCTTGCGTCTACACCGTCTGCGAAGGTTGCGGATATGGCACGCAGAGATTGTTCGTCTGTGCGAGCTTCAAATACGTCTCGTATATGCCGGACCGACCATTCAGACAAAGAACATAGAGGCGCAGCAGATGGTTGAGTTTCCATGTTGAACGAAGGATGACTTGGGGGAATGCAGGAAGAGGGACTTAGAAATCAAGCCTTTTTATTTTACCCAACTCTGCCTAGAGGCAACTTGATTATACGCCTTGTATCTCCAAGTTGATCCCCAGTGGAAAAAAAGGTGGCCAGGAGGCGTGTGATGATGTGTCGCAAGTGAAGCGGGAGTGCTGAAACGGGGAATGGAGTCCTGTAAATTTCCGATCATCTGGTTCAGATCTGAAAATCTTGTGAAGAATCTTCGCGCCAAGTTTGCGGTTGATTGCACCAGAGTTTCCTGTCAAGAACCATTGACGATCAAAAAGTCGAGAGATGGAGTCCTCGAGGTTCGAGCGCTCTATTTAACCTCAGGAAGATGACTCGGTAGATTGACACATCTCAAAGGAGAAGTACTTGCTTGAAAACAAGGGTCTAGGGCATCACGCATGACGTGGTAAGTTCCTTTTCATCTTGATCCGTGCTGTTGTACCTAGTGATTGCGCCATTGAGATAGCCGTCTAGACGAGGCCTCAGATGCGTAGCGTCGTGGCCGAGCATGTAGAACCGCACCTCGTGTCAGAAAATCTGAATTGAATGGGTGGTAAAGCGCAAGATCTTTTAGTCCAGGAGGTCGGAAAAACTCAAAAGGTGAACGACATTATATCTCCGAAGAGCAGTGGACATAGAATTGATTCATGAACTAGGTTCCGGGATGCAGGTGGGTTCACAACGTTATCTCGTATGGTGTTTCGTCACCGTGTAGGTGCTGAAAATACTTGCAGTATCATGCGGAGATGCGACCGAGTTATCTATCGTGGCAGAGACGCAGTTGTGCGAGAGTGCGTATCGACATCTCATTGGGAATTTATCTCATGGCGGTCCGTCTCTTCAAGCGCCTGTGAACGGACCGGCAAGTAAAAATGCCTTTGGATGTAGTGAGACGGACTCAGACGGTACGGTGAGCGCGGTGTGAGACGGTGCACGTGCTGAAGCACTGACGCGTGACCAGTTTCGTCTCCACCACCAAGTTCCAACACGATACCACTAGCATACGATGGCAAGGCGCGTACGTTTCTTTTAATGTTGAAATCACGTCACTTATACAATCTTATGTAGTGGATCGCTCTTTGGAGCATCTAGTAGTGGACAATCGCTTTTTGCTCGACCTGCAACAGACCCAGCACAACAAGCTGGTCCTTTTGGGCAACCTCAACAGAGCGGAGGCCTTTTTAGTCAAACGAATCAGCAGCAACCCCAGCAGTCAGCGGGTGGACTTTTTGGGCAATCGACCCAGCAACCATCTACTGGTGGTCTCTTCGGACAATCAACTCAGCAACAACCTCAGCAACAGTCTACAGGCAGTCTCTTTGGACAATCCACTCAGCAGCAACCCCAACAACAGTCTACTGGTGGTCTTTTTGGACAGTCAACTCAACAGCAACCTCAGCAACCTACAGGGGGTCTCTTTGGACAATCCACTCAGCAACAACCCACCAGCACCCTTTTTGGTCAATCAACTCAGCAGCAGCAACCTACTGGCGGTCTCTTCGGACAACCAACCCAACAAACCACTTCTTCGCTGTTTGGTCAACCACAAGCACAGCAACAACAGTCCACGGGTGGGCTGTTTGGTCAGCCTACCACACAGCAACCAGGCGGCTTATTTGGTCAGCCTGCCCAACAAGCTGGCGGTAGTCTGTTCGGTCAGTCAAACACGACACAACCAGCTGGAGGACTTTTTGGGCAACCCGCCCAACAATTACAACAAGGACCGTCGCTCTTTGGCTCTGCGAACACCCAACAACAACCGCAGCAGCAAGCCGCTCCTGGACTTTTCGGAAATTCAGTTCAGTATCAGCCAGGGACATCTGTGGGTGGTGGCCTCTTCGGTAGTAATCAGCAGCAGAGGCAGGTCTTTCCGCTACTCAAGTTCTTTCACTAACCAATCCGGCCATAAGCTTCGGCGCTCCGAATCAGACAGTTAACCCACCCTTATTCTCGAAATCGACTAAATTTAACGATCTACCCGAAGAGGTTAAACGCACGCTAGAGAGCATAGAGTAAGGCAGTCAATTTATCTAGGTGTCGACTTATTTGCTCTGCAGTGCTCACATACAGGGTCGAGTGCAAATTAGCAAAAATTTGCATCAGCGAAGGCTGGGAGATGAACCGTTGAAGGCCCAAGAGCTGCTTCGAGATATTCAAAAGGTATGGGTTTCGTTCTTGGTTCTTGGTTAGATCTGATGGAATATCTGCAGGATTTTTCCAAAAGTTCCACAGAGACCCGTAGCGACCTAAATTTTACAAAAGATATGAAGGCCAAGGTGGAGCAAGCCGTGCAAGACACCATTGTTACCACGAGAATAGTGGATGGATTTAGAGCACCCCAAGGAAGCGGTGTGAGCCACCTCAAAGATCACGCAAACTTCCCTTTAGAGTATGTTCAGGAGGAATTCTCTTTGCAACCCCACTCAGTAGTTCCTTAGGTTTTTCACACGTGCCACAGAAAACATGAAACAGAGGCTCTCGTGGTATAAAGCGACTATCGAGGTAATGCTAGTACTGCCATATCTAAACCAAAGCTAACGAGAACTGTACCTTGAAGCAAATTGAGAGAAAACTTTCCTCAACAGCAGGTCAATCACCAACACCGCAAGGTCAGTTCTGTTGCATCACGACAGAACAGCCATACTAATTGCTGTTCAGCTGTTTCCGCTACTCTCCAGGCTCAGCATATGACTTTTCTTGCCTTGGCAAGTAAAACGGCTGCCTTGGATGCTGATATGCAGAAGATCAAAGCATTGTATATACAATTGTGGCGTGCTAAGACTAAGAGTGTCAGAGACCCGTTCAACGAGCTAGACGCCGGGGTGGACGGGGATGACCTTGGCATACAAAATTTGGGTGTCAAGTGAAATCATATGTCAAGTTTCTGTCGAGGCTGGAAGTCAACGTGTAACGTAGTTATTTGCTGTGCTGTGCATGTACAGGCCAGGAGTAAGTAATCCAGTCCGATGTCATGCGTAAGCTTGAGTCTTTGGCGGCCGTTCATCACATCAGGGCATTGCCTTTATGGCTCAAGCGCCTAGCATCCAACCTTCGTGTCTTTTTCATAGAACATTGGCGTTATGGCTTATCAACAGCCCCAGCATCCTCAGCAGGACATAGTTTCGGGCGAGCAATACCGCTATGCTCTGACCAATTTCGTAAGTCCTTCCAAAGGTTGGCGCACATATGTATAACATTTTCCCCATTAATAGCGAATTGCTCACGAAAAAGTTGAACAACAAAGGCGCCAGCTAGAAGAGCAGGAACGCCAGGTTGCGCAACTCCGGGAACGGATAGCTTTATTAGAGGGTGGCCCTGTGGTGCAGCGACATGGACCATCTGGAAACACCGTTGACGATTTCTCGATCAAGGTGCGGTATCTCGATCATCCTGGTAGGTATAAAATATCTAACTACTACCCTTCGAAAGTCTGCTGCTTCACAGTTGGACAAGTTGATCAATAGATGGGCAGCAGACATCGTGCGCTCTCCGCCAGCATCACTGGAAGCGCTTTCTCAAGCCGTCCTCAGCGATCTTAACCCAAATTTTGATATCTCAGACCTTCGTGCGACATCCATGCAGACACAGTCCTACCTTCGTCATGCAATGTCGGAAACGATCTCGGAGGGAGTTATCAACTGTCTAATTATCACCAACTCGAGCGAGGCCAATGTGCAGCTGACACGAATACATGAACACATCTTCGCCCGTAAATATTCCCTCCGGAACAAGAATCCTTTACTTATTCTTCACGAATTAGGTGACCCTACTGTTGCCTCTGTATGGCGACGGCAGACTTTCTCAGCGGCTGTCGAGACTTGCACTCCCGAGATGTCGCTCAGCATCCTGTATGAACAAATACCAGAATTAATGAAACACCTGAACGGCGCACTCCCCACATCAGGGGGCATCTCACTCCTCGAACACGCGTATTCATTCTCTCGAATGCTGCACGGTTCAGGGACCAACACCGGAGATGCTTTCTATCGTGCATTTGTGCCAGAGATTGGCACTCCACTCTCGCCTTTGCAAATGGAACTTGTGAAACGGTGCACGAGGGACGAGCGGCGTGAACTCGACCGCGTTGGCGCTACGATATTCCCCGGTCTCGTCAAAGTTACGAGAGGACCATTGCTTTCTAGTGGGCAGTATGGCGATGATATCCAGGTATGTTGGTTTGCATTGTCTGTAGGAAACTTATGCCTCAGTCCGTTTTGTCATAGACTGTTGTGCGGAGAGCTCAAGTGATCTGTGACTGTGCAATGAGCGGGCTGCCATTAGGTATGGCACATGACATTCCCAATATGCTGCAGTTCCCCAACCGTGCTTTCTAATGTTCACCCCATAATCTAAAAGCCCCAAATCACTCAGCATTAGTGGCTGTGGTATATCTCATTTGTCTGCATTTGACTTCTAAATAACGAGGAGCGACGCAAGTGTTGCTTGAGCTTGTATTACCTAATTTTGTTAATTTTAGATCAGTTTTACTATTTGGGGGGACATCACCAACCTCTAGAGCCTGCACAACTTCTAACCGTCGCCGAGCTGCTTCTAGCCAGTCATGCAGGAGAGCTTTTGCAGCGCCTTTGAGCTGGTTCAGTTCGCGTGTAGCACTATCAAGGTCCTTCTCGTTCAGGTAGTATTCAGCCCGTGCGACCACGCTAAGCACATCACCACCTGGGACTAGACCTTGTCTCCGGAATTGAAGACTAGAAAACAGATGGCTGGCAAGGTATGACATTACGCCGGCGTTTTCATCTGGGACAAGGGCAACACGCGCTACCTTGGGCGCAACACCGTTTGTAAACCAGGATGTGAGGTCGGCGAGAGGCTCTACGCCAATATCTGGGACCTCCGAGGACTCCAAAGTTTCAAGAACTACCGATACAAGTGGGTCTTCGCGAGCACTGCTGATGTGACGTAGGATGCGCAACTCCTCGCGGAAAGGCTTGCGAACGGGGGCACTTAGTGCAGTCGAGGTGAGAGCACGGACTGCCGACCAGAGTGAATGAATACGGATATTGTCGTCCAAATAAGTGGAATTGTCGAGGGCTACGCGTTCGAGACGTTTAAGGTGGGAGGAAAGCTCTTCAAGTTTGCCAAGTCGTCCACCACGTTCCTGTTCAACTTGGACTTTGATCTCACGAATCCATCGACGCTGGAGTTCGATACCTTGAGCGATGACTTCTCCTTTGAGGCTAAAATAACATTAACCGTGTACAAGCAAGAATGCGGGCAACAGCCACGCACCGTTCGTTAATAAGCTCAGTCTGAGTCCGTAACTCGTGATCTAGTTTATCACGATATGCCTTCACAATTGCTAATCTCTCGTGGTCAAAGAACTTCCTGAAATCTTCCTCCTGGTTATCCAATTTATCCTGCGCTTCCATCTCCAGTTCTAGGAGCCTCTGGGTGTATTCCCGAGTCTGCTCATCCAATTTCGTCTCCAACTGAAGTCTTTCGTCTTCTCTTGCCTTTTCTATGCGGTCGGCAAGAATAGTGAGGTCTTTTTTGGCTGCCTCCAACACACCAGTAACTTTCGGAACAGCCGACGAGTTTTCGTGGACAAAGGAGGCTAGGTTATCAATTGTCCCAGCAAGATGAGTGATAATTGGTTCAGATACACCAACTAAGGATACAGCTGATGCAATGAGGGGTAGTGAGATAGGTGTTGCCTCGGTGGGTTTGGCTGTTTCTCTCTTTTGGGAGGTAGGTCGTACATATCCTGGAGGAGGCTCGAATCCAATAGGTAGGTCTGCCTCATAGACATGTCTTTCGGCGACAGCTTTTTCGTCCGCTCTCGGAGGAGGACCCTTTGGTGGTTGGTTTGTCGTCGAAGTCGAGACATTCCGGGGATGGCCAAGTGCATCCTCCACCTTGTGAACAAGTTCGGCAAGCTCGCCAGAGAAATTTGGCTCCTTCGAGCCAGTCGGCGCAGACATCCCACCTGCAATTTGATTTACTTTCTCCTGAACCTCTCGCTTCACCTCTGACGTCAACGAATCGACCTTAGGCTTGACTTCGTCGACAGCTTTTACGACGGTAGTTTTGATTTCATCAATCGTCCTGTTCACGCGTTTCTTTACGGGTTCCACGACCTTGGGAGGCTCTGTACCGTTTATCTTGTTGACTATAAAATCTCGTGTTGTCAGAGCAGCATTCTTTCCGTTTTCCACGATTTTTGCCGGTGTGAGATTATCCCAACCTCGAAGCTCCGCAAACTCCAGCATGGATTGTCCAAAGGGCACGCGGTCGAAGAAAACGTCATAGTAAAGCTGATTTTTGAAGGCCAAAAAAGGGCTGCCGATGTAAAACGTCCCCACGAGACCTGTGGTAATCCAGATTACTCTGCGGAAGTTGCGCTTCCTCCTTTTTGGGGTGGCAAGTTCAGTCGCCTCTGTTGTCAGACGCTGCAGGATGATGAATTTCAGAAAACGGTAGCGTAAGACAAACGCACTCTTCTAACGACTTTTACAGCCCCATGTCTACAGTTGAAGGCTAGCTGTCTTCGAACGGGTAGTCGATACATCACCACGTAAGAACCTGATTCGGGTCAACCAAGTCTAGGAGCCGTGGCGAGCGACGAGGAGGAATTGTATTTCCGGCTTTCTCCGCGATGATTTCCGGTGCCACGTGCCACCCGCTTACTGTAAATACGCGCCCACTGGCCGCTGCAGCGCCTAATTACTGACAGCCTTATCGGTCATGGGTGCTCCTTGGAGTAACGGTGGAGGTAACACTAACAGAGAACCATTTTTGAATCCTTTCCTTCCCTCCCGACTACGTTCATGCCTGATATTCACGACAAAGCACGAGTGAGCGAAGGGGCAGAAAAGTCGTCTATCAGGCCACCTGCATCTGAAGTGTCTCAGTACACGACCACTAACAAAGAACTGTGGTCCTTTTATGTCTACTTCATAGGCAATAACGGGCTTGCTGGTTTCAACTTTGGCCCCTCTCAATTCCAAAATCTGCTTTTTCTCGCTGGCTACGACCCAACACATGAACCCTTCGCCGCTCCTTGTGGTGAAAATGGTTGTGTTTTACCATACATGGGTCGCGTGCGTGATAGTGGGTTCGATGTTTACTTCTCGTTCAGACCTCCCTCAACTTGAGCCAATCAGTTAACTCCGCTGTCTTGTTGACAAACGGCATCAGCTTTGCAATCCAAGCGGCAATACTATTAACTATCGGGGCCTGGGCGGACTATGGCCAGTGGAGGTCTGTTGCCTTTGCTCTCCCGTCAGGCCAACGGTGATAGATGTTCCAGACCCAACATTACCATCTTTTTCACCATACTGGCTGTTGGAGTGTCGTTTGGCTGGCTCGGCGTTGAAACTTCGGAGCAATGGCGCGCGGGAGTCGCCCTCTACATTTTGGGCCGTGAGCTCACTCCTCTTACTTCCGCAGAGAGCCTTTGATTCACAGCATAACAGTTGTAGCATACCAAGTCTGTGTGGTATACTGGACCTATTGTCCTGCATTGATTGATACACCCCC
Organism: Rugosomyces carneus; assembly: GCA_018221805.1. Lineage (NCBI taxonomy): Eukaryota > Fungi > Basidiomycota > Agaricomycetes > Agaricales > Tricholomataceae > Rugosomyces > Rugosomyces carneus. Next base: position 13,688 of record JABCKM010000070.1, read on the forward strand.
CATAGTGCTCTTTAACCTTCTATACCGCCGCGTTTCCTGGCCTCGCTCGTGATCTTCCTGATGTGCAGGAATCCTTATCTCAAGTCAACTCGGGTCTAAAACAGTGAGTACCATTGATTAAGAATCTGAGCGCCCAATCGAAGTTACCATCCAGCATTAAAGACCATGCTGAACTAGAATCTATGTCACGCAATCGTGTCTATAACATATCCTTTGCCATATGTTCCTTTGGCGAAGTTATAATATTAGCAGTCATGGTCGGTATTCTAAAAGGTCTTCATTCGGACCAGAGCGTAGAAAACAATACGAAGGCATTCAGTGTACTGATCGCATTTTCTGGTGGTGTTTGGCGTAAGTCTTGGCGCTGTGTCACTTGAACGGCCTAACCTTGTCTGTAGTGCTTTGCGCACTACCATGGTTTTTTTATGAGCAACGGCGGCCTGGACTAGCCTTGCCTCCCGGTACAACTTTCTTGACAATAGGGTTTAAACAAGTCTACGTGGCGCTCAAAGAATGCATGAGGCTAAAGCAAACCTTCCTGTACCTTATTTTCTACTTTCTCATGTAAGCTATTTTGCCCCTTTCATTGGACGAATATGACAGTTTGACAGGGGGGACGTTCTCAACACTACCGTGTCAGTGTCTTTTCACAAAGCTAGTCTGACGAGAAGAAAAACTTATGCCCATATAGAACTGTAATTGCTACTCTGCAGAATAGGTAAGAGGGTCTTATCCACATTTAGTGTGACTCTGACATATCTGTTTCTAGCATTGTCGCTTATTCTACACTACAACTAACACTCCTTCTACTGGTTGGTATCGTGGCGCAAGCGATCGGGATCTAGTGGGTAACCCTCTTGTCGTTGGTGGCAAGACATCTGATTTAAGGCTCGAGTGCGTTTTGGCTCGTGCAAAAAAGATACAATATCTCTACAAAGGCAGTATGGTCTTTTTCTCATTAGATTATTTAAGCTACCGACACGTTGCTTCACAGATGCTTTTATTCAACGTATTCTGGATATTAGTGCGTTTGATTTTCATTGGAATCAGAAAGACCGTTCAAAGACATGACTTAAATTCGTATCAGGTTTTGACGATATGGGGCCTTATCGGTGTACACACGAATCGGTTCGGTTTCAAGCACGTCTGGGAGATCTGGTATGCCACGAGCTTCCTGTTGTCAAGATTAGTCTAAGGAATCAAACAGGCTTTACCAGGTATTTTATGGTTTGATGGTTTGCCCTTGGTACGCATACAGTCAAACCATGATTAGTGAGGTTTCTCCGTTGCCCCAGATGTATTTCCCCGCTCCTTCTTTCACAACGCAGCTGATCAACTGTGACCTAGGTTTCTATTCTTTGCGCTGTTTTCAGTGGTAAGCTATTCGTATCGTATCTAAGGCAGTTGACATGACTGCTTATTATCCTACTGTGTAGGTCGGCAAGACATCCGCTTTTATTGGACCTTTTGTATCCAGTGCGATTATCACTGCCTCTGGAAATAATGATAACATGCCCTTTGCTTTTTTGTTCGGACTGTAAGTTCGCAACCTGCATCGAGCGTGATACTTTGTTCAAATCATTACATCCAGTGGAACATTGAGCACCGTGTTTTTGTGGTTAGTAGACATCGATAAGAGCCGCCTAGAGTGCCAGGAGTTTGTGACAAGGGAAGAAAACCGTCAAGCTTTCAAAACTGGTGTATAGTCCAAAATTTTACCAATTACCGAAACACTTGAATGCAAATTAAAGTAGGCTTACGGTAGTTAATTGCGGCTCTGGTTGGCTTTTGACAAGTATTCGTGCAAATTATCTCGCGCTTCTGCCAACTCACAGAACCTTTTTGTCTTTGTATTGATCGTAAGCCTTTGAAGCTTAATACAGCGCGCTTGACGAACTACGCCAGCCAATCCTAGAACACTATTTAGTTAGCGGAAGCTATTTGTAATATTGTCTTATGCCTGTCCCTACCGAATAAGCAGATTGAATATTCCTCGAGTCGCTTCTTCAGCCACATATACAATTGTGCGGGCCCTGGTCTAATTGTTCTTTCTGACGTTGCGCCTTGATGGAAGCATGGCACGAAACAATAAGCTGCACACGTGATATCATAATGGCTCCTTCCCGTAAGCGCCGACTGTGTGGCCTTCTGGCCCAATTGTCTTTGGAATTCCGAATTATGGGTAATCCTATAACGGCGCGGCTGGCTAATTTATATATTCTCGCTCGGTTTTCATTGTGCTCTCGTGCTCCCTCTTCTCCATGTCAATGGACGTCGCGTCTCCACCACGCTACGAGAGATTCTCCTCTGTTAGACCTGGTCTGGTACCACAGTCTACCGATGAGCTTCCCCCTTATACCCGGCGCAATACGCTTGCCCATCCCGTCGTTCGACGTGACCCCACGGAACATATTTATCTCTTGACTGAGAAGAATAGGCCCTGGGTCACTCTTAAATTATTCAGCAGCGCTAAATCTTCCAAGTCTTTACCCACTTTTTTTGAGAAGGAGAATATCAATGGCACTCTCGAGATTAACGCCGACAGGGGCGACTCCATCCAGTCCATAACTGCTGTTGTAAGCTTGTACTATGACGCTGTGTTATTTTTTATCAACGTTCCGACAGGTGACTGGTCGCATTATTACTGGCGCAAAATCCGGAGATTCCTTCACATTCCTCAGCCAATCGCTTCCGATATGGTCTAAATCTCCAGATACACCCAGAGTACCCTCACCTTCTGAAGCCGCATCGAAGAACAAGCTACTGGGTCGTTGTGAATGGCCATTGTCCATTTCCCTTCCACGAACGGTTACAGTTCCAGATGGCATGGGATCTGTGGAAAGCTACCATCTTCCTGAGACGTTCCTAGAGCGTCATACGTCCGCAAGTATTCAATACGACTTTGCTATTCGCATATCCCGCGGGATGCTGAGAACAGACAGTCAGTAAGTACGATCAGTCGATTGAAGTTTCGACAAAATCAAATTCCAGTTTTCAAGGATTAAAACGGCGTTTGGTTATGTTCCAAGCTCTCGACCTCATCCTCCCTCGCTACTTCGACAGCTTGCGTATCAGAATCTTACCCCACTTGTCGGTCCACATTCTGACCCAGATGGCTGGAAGTCGCTGAGACCTGTTACTGCTCGTGCTCTTATGTATCGCAAGCGTCAAGTAGAGATCCAATGTTCGGTGAGTCATGTTCATCTAACATAGTGAGATGGGCTATTGTTGACTATTTTTGTGACTGCTAGCTCTCGCTTGCCAAACCTGTAAGTTGACAAAGTCTATGTTTAACAGTATGCTGGGTCTGACTGCATCACACAGTTGTCTTATCCCCGCGGAAGTGTTCTTCCGTTCTTTTTAACCCTTCAAGGAGCAGACGAAACCACGCTTACTTCATTTTCGGCACCCTCTGCTATCAATGTCAAGCTCCACCGGCGGGTTAGGTTCCTAAATAAAAACGCACATTTGGAGTCAGGGTGCTCATGGCAGGAAACTATAGAGGAGCTAGGATCTGCATCTTGGTGGCCATCCCCTAGTATGACAAGTAATTCCACCGTTCGTCACATGGAGGGGGAAATCATACTCGCCAAAGATTTGCGACCAACCACGGCTGTGGGTTACTTTAGCATCTCTGTAAGTGACGTTAGACCTCGTCATTGTGCCTTATGCTTAGCACTTTCGTTTAGTATCATGTAACGCTACACCCCTTCAGCGTTCCTCACTGTACGGCGGATAACCACTCACTCATATCAGAACCTGTAGAGATTGTAACGATGTACGCCAAAGGGCCACGACCACAAGTCTATTCTCCCCCCGCCTACGCCCCGACCACACGACACAATGACTCTTACGTTGTCCCACGTTTTTCGGAGCCTCTTCATTGACCCTCGAGCTATCTATTCTCCACTGCTTTCATTGCTTTGGTCGCCATGCTAGACATGATCGACATACATCTTGTAGCATTATCATTCAGTAGCCAGCATGCATATGCCTATATCCATGATACACACACTATATGTATAGGTATGACTAATGACAACATTACGCATTCATGTCAGCGCCGTTCATTGGCATGTA
>JABCKM010000071.1:8746-19053 GCA_018221805.1 Rugosomyces carneus
AGAAGAATGTTCGTGTCGTTATTCTCCACACAACGATTTTCTTATGCATCCAATCGTTGCAATGTACAGAGCCTATCAAGAGTACGGGTTTTATCATTCCATCGGGGTTTCACGTCTAACTCTCACGGTCGCGTTTAGAGATAAACCCAGATTCCGTGCCTATAGGAAACGGTTCGTATTTTATCATATTTACCTTCCTATAAGACCAACTTCCTTGTCAGCCTTCGTGAGGAGCAAAAGGCTCGACTTGATGTTGGTCCTCGTATTACGTCGCATATGACAGACCTCATTCAACTTTTGTTTTTAAAGCAGGAGTATTAGATCTCATAAAATGGAAATTAACATTGCGGCCCATCACAGTTCCGATTGTTATTGGCCCCTGCTGTTGGGTGATGAATGATGAAGATAGGACTTGATTTTACCACATAATTTGTACGCCTACACCTAAAATTTAGTCGAGAATTTGATTAGAGTCGAGCTACTGAGGACACCATCTCAGAAATACAAAGCAAATGATATGCGACACCACTTTTCAGAAGATCTGTAAAAATTCCAAAAATTCCATCAGCTCTCAATTTCATGGATCCAGAATTTTCTGCATAAAAGATTCTTTTACTATCCACGTTCTGAGAGACGGAGAAGTCACGGAGTTCAAGCGCGAAAGTTACGCGTTGAGTCACGTGCTATTGAGGTGAGCCTCCGTTACTAATAAGCACAAACAACCGCGTTTCCTGTTCTCTGATTATGGTGAGTTTGCTAGTACATATCCTCATTTCCGCTCGCTGGACTGACCAGGCTCTACATCCTCTCTTTGCGTATAGTCAAGAGCTTCTCTGACATCTTCCACTTCTGCACCCGCACGCACCTCCTTCATATCTCAGCCAAATGGCCAGTCATCGTCAACGAGCATCTCCACCCCGTCAGCGATGTCTCCAGAGCTGGAGTCGACACTTTCGATGCTATCATCACACCGGACAGTGCTAGGTTATCTTCTTATCTCGCGAGGTCATCCCGCGAGTATCATTCGCCATTCAGGCGTGATCTTTGAGGGAGATCAGGGGCGCAAATACGCAGGCGTAATTGGGCGTATAGTAGAGAGTGTACAAAACGGGCTGGAAGAGATACACGCGGGTGAGACAGATGGCGTAAGTAACGTTTGACAGATATCTTTTTCATGTCATCTGACGCAGCGCATGTTAGGACGATGTGCGGTTTATGAGGATAAGAACCAAAAGGCACGAACTAATGATCTCACCCGGTATGTGTAGTACTACCATTCATTGGTCCTCTTGACTAATACTAATACAAAAATCGGAATTCTTTCAGACGATCGGTATCTTCTCGCTGTCCTTCACGATCCAGCAACATGATTTGTTTGTCTGTCACTTCTATTCTGTATCTCTATCACATTGGATATACCATTTTTATTTTCCAAATCTTCTGGTTGGCGCGCAAGAACCATTGATCCCGCGAAGGAGCGACTAGTTCACTGTTTCTCGTGATAAGAAGACCTTCAAGTTCATATACTCATTCGAGACGCTTCTTGACTCGCACAACTGGCTCTCTAGGAAACTTTTCACACCAAATGCCAAACAGGTAAAACCGTGGTAGAGTATATTAATGTGCTCGTCCATGGACCAGTTACGTATTGTCGTTATTGAGTAGACCATCAAGGGCTCCAAACCACCATGCCTTTTGGAGGTCCATCAAGGATCGCCACATTTGCAGAAGGCACATACACTTCTCCCTGTCATGTCGGTATGCCGCCTTACCAACGTGCTATGGCTAACATAATTTGAAACGCCACGCCATGCTATCTGTCCACATAACAAGGTTTTGTCAACTATCACGTTCCTGTCTCAAGAGCTAACTCTGAATACTGTTCCTGATTGACAAGCGCAACGTGGTCTCATACGCCTATCATCGTTGGCATGGGATCTTTTAGTGACCCGTCGCGATACAGGCCTATCAATGTCATAATTTAGTGTGAAGACGGGGGGGGCATCTGACACTTAGCTTGTACCAACGGACAGGTGGTCCACACGTTCGACATGGACATGCGAATCCCGTTGTCGGAGCGAAAAGAGATACGCACGCCAAAGAAGCCGCAAACGCGCGCACCGGTGTCTTTGTTTTAGCACTGTGATAGGGAAATTTTTTTGACGGGTCTGGCAACCTTCTCTATGATAAGATAAGCAAAGATAAAAAACCAAACTTCACATCTCGGACTGGCTGAGCCTTTCCGCCACGATGGAAGATTGCACAACTAGAAGCTTCGTAGCGATACATAATGGACGATTCAAGCGAGAATACCCATAACTTCAGAGACACCAGTCTTCATACTTACTCGAGAAGACCTTTTGGCACGCACTACAACAAAGCAGATACGAATAGTGTATTGATAACCACTGATGTTTACGAGCTTACTGTAATGTTAAGTTGTATGAACACACAATCTCATAACGATCACCTACAGTATGATGTCTCGAATAGCTATAGCTTAGTTGACGGGTCTTAGAAAGCATCCAAAGTTTTGAACATTCTTAAAACTGGCTTGAAGTATCGTCGCAGATCTTATCTTCAATCTTATCTTCGCTATTGACTCTTGTTGGCGTGGGATAGCGCTACCAGTCCACGACCGCCCTTAGACGCCCATAAACACATCGACCAGTTGACTGTAGAAAGGTTCTATGGCGCACAGCTTATCTCCAGAATGTACACCGCTTAAGCAAGAATACGACTCCTGTTTCAATGCATGGTTCGAGGGCTATTTAGAGCCCGCAGTTGCTGCATCGCCAGCGCAACGTGAGGATTATTCACAACAGAAGGCGGCAGAATTTCAGGAAAAGTGTGGAAAGATATGGGAGAACTATAGGGCATGTGTGCAGGTGCGTTATGATTGGCCAATGTTTTTTTGGCATCGTGTCGCCTTACCGGCACCTCGCGCTTACGATCACCTATCTTTTGGTCTGCTTTCCAGAAAGCAGTGAAGGATAAAGGGTTAGATTCGTTGCTACAACAAGCCAGAGATGAGAATCCTCTCACAGAACCTCCGCCTCCGCCTTCTCAACCACCCGAGAGTTTGGACGCCCCCGCCGGCCGTTCATAGCTGCCGAACGCGCCATTAATACCTGTCGAGACTTATTTGATAGAATAATATCCCCATCTCATCTCGATACATTCGCTGCCAATAGACCGACATCGGAGGACAAGCATTCTCTTCAAACCGACGCCTTGTGAGCTCAGGCATCTATCGCCGTTCGGAGGGGAATTTACAACTGTGACCTGTCCGGCATTGTGGGAATGGTCATCTTCGAATGCTTCCACAACAATCTTGCTCATACAAGCTTTCCAGCGCGATAAAGAGCAATCAAGTTAACAAGTCAACAAGGCAAAGCCTATCCCAGTATTTCCTGTTACCTTGAGAGGACTCTTCCTTCAAGTCTGCAAACTCGATACCAGAGTCTGGGCGACCCTGGATATTCATGGTCATGCTCGAACGGGGCTGTCGACGCTACTCTCAGACGTTTACTTGACAAGACTCGGCGCGAATTCACCACGCGCGAGTTTTCATCAGTTGTCCACAGGAAATATAAGCGATGTATAGGGCTCGCTTTGCGACGCTGGCAGGTTCTAAACATTGGCTAGCTTTCAGGTTAGTTGACAGCTTTTCGCCTATCCGGAGACACTCTCTATCTTTTGACATCCAAGCGCGCTTCCCAAGGTACAGCAAAGGAGAGACAAATAGTGTTTATGCACCCAATTTTGTTCTTTTTCAAATCGGTCATGACTGTTGCTTGAATACAGAGGAGCTCGGCGCCCCGCGTATCTCCACCATCTTGATCATCCCCACATAATTCCAGTCACTGCCGTGACTTGCATTGGCTGCACTTATTGAAATTATATGAGCGCAGAGATCGGTCGAGACCAGTGAAACCTTTTTTTTGCTCTGAAAAAGCTGGACTCGTTATGCCTTGAGTGTCGCCATGCACATCTAGCTCACCGTCCTGTCAATTTTTACCTTGACTCCGATTGTTGCTTTTTTACAGGCCGACCAGGATAGTTCCGCTGCGATACCTGCTGCAACGGAACGAGATTTTTATTCGCTATTTAAAACGCCCTTAGATAAGATACATGGAGGCCCACAAGTGAGCGTAGACTCCCTTCGACGGGACGCGAAGAGAAGAGTACAAATGACACGGAGAGTACAAAAGAAGTGGTCTGATGTTATTTTGTCGTAGCTACTTCAATGCCTACCCAGCATGTGCCTCTATTAACATTTTTTTTCCATAGCGAGATCCAACCAATCTGCGAGCAGATTATCGGAACTACCATTCGCTTGAGGGTGACTGTGTACCTTTGCGGTCATCCTCCCATGGGCGGCTTTCAAATTTAACTATTCGGACAAGAGACAAGCGCTCTGAACCGCTACCACAAATGAGAAACATTGACGAGGTCTTGTTGTAGTCAAATGCATAGCCATTATGGTATTGCTGCTAACTCAGGGAGATGAACAGCCGAGTGGTGAACCTATCTTTGTGCAGACAGCAACACAAGCGTTAGGAAGTTGGGAATTGTTAACTGTTACATTGTGGATAGACTTGTAACTCAAGAAGTTCGCAGAGTGGTGCACAAACACGCCGCCGGCGGCCAAAGCACTACACCATTGGAAATAGCTAGGCTCACATAAGCACCACTCCCGTTTTGGACATGCGGTTGACACCGGGCACGAAACGGGAGAGGTGATCGGCCGTTACCCGATCAGTCTTGCGTCGAGACTAGGAAATAGCAAGAAAGCGCCGTAAGGTACTAGCGAGGCAACCGTCACTCAGTGGGACTCAGAGCCACCAGCAACAGATAGGTCCACGCCAGCACATCACCAGCATAACAGAACCGCGGTGAGGAATTGGATCAGGTAATGATAATGAAACGTAAAGGATATCTATACAGTATACCCTCCCTCAGGCTCGTTGGTTTTTACTCATTTCTCGGATTTTTTCTGAGTTGGTGCCATGGATATGTTTCGGTCCAATCTGAATGCACGTAATGATATCTCTTCTCCAGCCCAGGTGGATGCGCAACACGATGTTATACACCTTTGTCGCTAATCTGTTTTAACACGTGGACCGGTAGCGATGGTTCCACCTCGGCTACTGAAGAAGGTATCTTTGAATCTAGACCTAGTGGGTTTCAATACATAAGGGCTACAAACAGGTTTTGAATAGAAGAGTTGCAGTTGCCGTACTTTAGCGCTTTAGCCTTAACGGCCATTGACGCTGGCGTGGTGATGGTCGGGAACAAAGACTCTCACGTGCCAAACTCAATTTCGCTTTCACATACAGGAGCAGACAGGTCCGGGATAACAGAAACGGTCAAAGACAACCTTTTTTTTTTTCTCTAAAAAGCTGGATTTGTTATAATTTATTCTCTCTGATTTCACACTATGCGCACCTCTCTCATTATCCTTTCAATCTTCACCTTGGCTCCCATTCTTACATTTTCGCAAGTCGATAGGGGTGACACAACAACCACCATTTATGCGCTATTTAAACGGTCCAAGGTCAAGATTCATGAAGGCCCAATGGTAGACGTATACTCCCTTCGAGTGAACAATAAAAAGGAACAAGAAAAGTGGTCTGAAGATATTTTATTGTAGCCACCTCAATTCATACCCAGCATGTGATTCTACTAACACTGTCTTTCCGTAGCAACATCGAGCTAATCTGCCAGCAGGTTATTGGAACGATCATTCACTTGGAGACGACCTTGTATCTGTGTTTTAAACTTCCATGGGTGGCATTCCAATCCTCGGGCAAGCCAGCTCCTTGTGTTAAGCGCTCCGAACGCATACCAAAAATGAACACAGGCGACCCTGTTGATTGTTTTGTTGCGGTCAAGCTCGCGTAGTGAGCAATCTTTCATCTTATTACTTTTAACTCAGATTAGATGAACTCTTGGCGACAGCTGGCCAAACGGTGAGCCGGTGCAGGTAGAAGCATCATGGGTTTGGAGTAGTGGGCCACTGAACCAAAGGCGGCCTGAATGGGTGTGGCATCCGTAGACAATCAAGCCCAGGATCTTTTGGGGAGTTGCGGTACCGGCCACACAGACACGTACGGGCAAAATAAGGCACTTATACCTGCCCTCTAAGCAAAAGGCTAAAATATTGGACGATATATATCAAAAGGAAATTTCTCGGTATATACCTCTTTTTTAATTTTACCATATGCTAACTGGTGCCGTTTTTCTACAGCCAGTTTATTGGCAAACTAGGCTGTCGAGAGACTCCTGATGTCATCATTCTAAGGTTGCTCAGGCAACAATGTTATAGATCACCGCTGTTGGCGTACAAGTATGAAGGTGACTGTTACGGGCGCCTTGATCAGCCAGAAGATTACGGATCGTTGGTTGATTGTTATGTTGTGGAGAGACTTGTAAAGTAAGCAATCTCCACGGAACATTGCGAACCGAGCGAGCTAAATTATTCTAGATGGGACATCACGGTATTTAACCAGGTGGCAGAACACAGCGGGCTGTCTAGTGCCCGCTTACCATACCAACTGCAAAGTAACAGAAGAAAACGCCGGCCAAGCCCTATGCCACCAAGAACACCGGGTAGCCGTTCCAAGGCACCAGCAAGACAAGCGTCGTTTGCCGAGACTCAGCCGTATCAGCAACAGTTAGAGACAAGTCACCACATCGCCGGTGTCACAGCACAGGGGGCTTCACAAGAATCAAGCGGTGACAAAAATGTGCAAGTTACACAAAGTCCATTGCAGGAGAAATTGACGCCGTGGCAAATGGTGGTGGCAATGGAGGGCAATATAATCAAAGTGTCATTATCTTTCCCTTTGGGGTTGGATGCTTGCGCTTATTTGACTGTCGCCAACTAGGAAGGTACAACTAGACAGACACGCTGGGCTGCAGGGCTGTAATCCGAGAGATAATCTCCTCGTCCTAACGTTATTAACTGGTCCTTCTTGTTCAGAAGAGCCATGGGTGTATTTTGAATGGTACCTACAGGGCTTCCCAACATCCAACGACTCCGAACTTCGAGGGGCACTTTCTCGTCGGGAGCTGAATGAAGACACCATGTGTATTTCACGCACGGAATATGAGGCCGACCCAAGACTTCCTCAACACGACATAACAGAGTACTCTGATCGATTTGGTACCTGTTATGTCTCGAGGGATCTTTGGCAGCGAAGGCCATCAAGAGTTGGGTGATAAAGGGAGATTGGATTAGTTTTGCACTGAGCAAGTGGCTATTAGCTTCGACTTCCGATGGGATGTACCCTTCCTTGTATCATTAAATCTTTATGAGCGTATGGATTTTGTTATCGTGCAACCGAATCCGACACTCTGGTGTGTCTAAAAGAAAATATCTATCGAGTCACTGTAGGCCGGCTTTGCATCTATATCAAGAAAATAGAGTTAATATTATTACCGCATCAGATCAACCATCTGGACTACTATAACATCAGAGATACAACACGATTCCTTTTTCTTTAGAGCTAGATTCTAAAGTGTAGATAAATGTAAGTGTATTGCAGGTATAATTTAACATGCCGAAAGTCAATCATCTTCATAAAGACATCTTAGGGGCCGTCGTAAGCGTCCAGTGGTAGATAAAAGTAGACCTAAAAAGGATGCAGGTCGCTGGCAGAGAAAGCTACGATGACGGAAGAGTGGGCCGATATGTCAGCAAAGATTGATCGTAATACGCATTTCTGATGTCCTTTCTTGGGTCTTGAGAGGATAACATTACGAAGGTGCACCATGAGCAGGGCAACCACGAGAAGCTCATTGACCGGGGGCTATTTTTGAGCTGCGTTCCTATCTATCGTGATGAATTTTGTCGATGCTTATGAGGCTGAGGAGGTTATCGTCGAGGAAGCCTAAGAGGAGCGTGATGGCGGGTGTTTGTCTTCCCAAACTTGTACCCTTTGGTGAGCTATTTGCCCCTACCATGTCCACGAGGAGCGTTGATGCTTACTCTCATGTTCCTTTTCCTCCTTGGGCGAATGACATGAAGAATTGTTAAATTCCCATCAAGGCTACACTGAGTGATGACAATACACAATTGTTCCTCGTGTTCAGTTTTCTTACAATCGTGCCCCAATTTCATTCATTTTCGTAACAATCACGGGCATCACGGTCGCCGGCCCTTACTGTATATGACATTACATAGGACGAAGGACGGCCAAGAACGGTTAAACACCATCACTCGTGTGCTTTTGGCTTTTGTGTCTTTAGTCCTTCTGATTCTTTTTACCTATGCGCACCCCGCTCATTATTCTCTCAACTTTCACCTTGTCTCCAATTCTTACATTTTCGAAGGATTCGACTGCCATTTCTCTTGAAACAAGACAAGACGCTTATGAATTATTCCAACTCTCCAAGGTCAAGATTCATGACGGCCCAATGATAGACGTATATTCCCTTCGAGGGAGCAGAAAAAAGGAACAAAAAAAGTGGACTGAAGATATTTTATCGTAATAGCTAGCTTAAATCTCTACCCAACTTGGTGTTTTTTTTTACTCATATGTTCCTTTTCTATAGCAGCATCGAGCAAATCTGCGAGCAGATTGTTGGGGTGATCATTCACTTGGAGACGACCTTTTCCGAGTGTGGTAAACTTCCCTGGGTGGCAATCCAATCTTCGGACAAGTCATGCGTTAAGCGGTCCGAACCAATACCGGAGATGAGGAAAGGAGACCCTGTTGGTTGTTTTGTTGCGATTAAACTCGCGTAGTGAGTATTTTATTTGACTATCCAACTCATGCCTGGGGAATGAACTGCTGGGGGTGACAACAGCTGGCCAAAGGGTGAGCCGATACAGACAGAAGTATCAGGGGTTTGGGAGAGCGGACCACTGAACCAAAGGCGGCCTGAATGGGTGCCGCATCCGTGGATACCTCCCAGAGATCCCGCGGTCTTTCAACTAATTACGACACTGGCGTGGAACGGTATGAGCAGACCGATACTTGTGCACCTGCCTTATGCAGCCAAAGCTAAACGAATGGAAGGAATATATATAGAGGAAATGTCTCGGTAAAATACTTGCTTTTCTCCATCTCGTGTTGCCCTGATGTCGTTCTTTTTTCTTTTTTTTTCCACAGCCAATTTATCGGCAGACTAGGCTGTCGAGCAACTCCTGAAGTCACCATCCTGTGGGCATGGAGGCGAACTTGTTACAGATTCCCGCTAGTGGGGTACGAATACGCAGGTAGCTGTTATGGGCGCTTTGATCAGCCAGACTCTCACGAGGTAACGGTCGCGTGTTACGTTGTGGAGAGACTTTTAAAGTAAGCAGAGCCTTTGCATGGAAAAACTTCCGAGGAAACCCACGAGCGAGGCTGAATTTGGGCCCTATAGCGTGAAATATAAAAACACAGACACGGGCCGGTTGAGTTCCGGCTCTCTGTCATCCCCACCACAGGGTAATATGAATAAACGCCGCCGCCGAAGCCCTTCACCGTCGGGAGTAGCCAGAAAGCATCCCAAGGTATCATCAGCAGAACAAGCGCCACTCAGCGGGGATGCTCAAATGTCCCACGAGCAAATGCCAAACCACCAAATCGCCGGTATAACAACAGCACAGGAGGCACAAAGGTCGGGCAATGACGGAAACGTGCAAATTCCACAAAATCAATGGTGGAATGAGTTGATGTCGTGGGAGAGGATGATAGCGATGGAGAGCAGTGAAATCAAATTGTTGGTAGCTTTTTCGCTTTTGAGAGTTTTTGAGGCTTTGCGCTTATTATTGTTATTTTGATGACATCCCCCGTTCGACCTAGGAAAATTCAACAAGACAAAGACGCCGGACTGCAAGGGTGCAATCCGAGAGATCCTCTTCTCATGACAGTGAGGTTAAAAGGTCCCCCTTGCGCTGAACGACCGTGGGCGTATTTCGAATGCCACATACAGAGTCCCCCGATATCCACCAACTCTGAACTGCAAGGCGCATCTTCTCGTCGGGCGCGCGTGTGTATTTCACGCACGGAATATGACGCTGACCCGAGACTTCCTGAGCACGACATAACCAGATACTCGGAGGATGTTGAATCCTGTTACGTGTCGAGAAAGCTTTGGCGACAAAGGTTAGGAATTTGACCTACGGGGGAAGGGCTGGAGCGTTAAGGCCTTTTGTGCGTCAGTTTGGGAACATCGCTGTATTTCCTTTCGGTTTGAGGGATTTTTACGGCCATCACCATCTTAGTTGACTTCCAGTAGTAGATGTAGGGTGTTTATAATGTTTCCAGCTGTTACTGGGGAGTGCCGTGATAATGTTTCCAGCAAGCTCC
>JABCKM010000072.1:0-15450 GCA_018221805.1 Rugosomyces carneus
GGCTCTCCGCTTAACAGGGGTTGAAATGCGCCCCCTCGATACGATCTCCATTTTGTCGACTTCTGGATTACCCAGGAGACATTACTGAAGTTGCGTTCGACATAAATAAAGGGCTTGTTCTTGTTCAAGCCAATGTCAATGGCTCTCCCACTACCTCAGATGCTGGAACTATACACGCTCTCGGTTTCTATTCTGATAAACCTCTCAACACAAAATTTTAAAGATCTCTCGGATTTCCTCTGGTACACTGCCATCAAAAACGAATTCGCCGATCTGCATCAATCTATCTCTGATTTTTATACGAGAATCCCCGATGGTTCAAAGTGGACAGATTTCAAGACGCTCTATTGAATCGTATCCCCTTCAAAGAGGAGTTTCAGAAGCATATGGACCTTGAAACCGTATAACGGTGCTAAGGCAACTTTTTGAGAGCTGCATCAAACGTCTACACTCGTCCTGGTCCAAACGACCCAAAAATGCAATGCATACATTAAAAAACTCTGGCGTTCTCCTCCACTCACGATTTCTGTAAAGATTAGGCTGAATGTATGATATGCTAGGGAACTAAAGGGCGATGAAGCTTGAAGCGACGACTAGCACCGGGTCTATCAGATCGCGATGACGGGTATAAGCTGATCGGGGCTACGAAAAGCACGTTCCGTGTTGGCATCTCGTCACCGGGTCGATGAAACATTCCCCCAGACAGGTGGGGGAGATATTTGACTTGATTGAAGACTCTCGAGCCCCGTAGAGCGGAGATCCGGACCCCGCTTTTTCATCACACAAACCAGTTATTATGTACAATTGGACAGGCAATACAATCTGATGTTTGGGACACGCTAGATGAATAGCGTGTTTGATAGCGAACCACGCGTTCTATGAGCTCTCCCAAGCAATATAGATGAATTCAGATCCTACGGAAGGTTGTGTCCTACCTCCGAAAGTCTGTCATGTTTTTAAACCTCCACGACCACTAGCATTCCCCGATAGATACGACATTTTCAAGTAGCGACGACGATGGTGAGGAGGAGAATGATCATGACACTTTGGATTGGCAGTTTTGGTAAGGAATCTCGTGTAATGCTTAAAGGAGGTATAGAAAATACATGCAGAGCTGTTCAGTGGCGGCCCCACCCGGCGGGCCCAGCGGCGCTTTATTCAGAGCTTTCGTGCATTTGACCCTGATATATAAAAGGTGACTCGAAAAAAATGTGTTCACCTTGATACGTACAGTATGGTACATTTGAAATAAGACTTCCGAATCTTCCGATCCTTCTTGGTCTTCGCACGTGCACCTCACGTGTGTCCATCTCAGTAAGCGCTGATGAGTTTGAGCGATGAGCATGTCGTTGCCCAACGATACGATAATTCTTCCAGTCGTTTCTATAGATCCGACATTTCCAAGCGTTATTAAAGAGGTTCATGCTGGAATCATACCCACAGAAACCTTCTGGGTATCATGCTACAAACAATCAGAACCATCCATTCACGCCAAGATCGAAGCAGAGTTGCACGAAACAGACCGTAATAAAGTGCTACTGAAAACAATCGATGGAGATTTGAACATTTCCCAAGGTAGAAACAAGGCGAGCATAACCGACTAGCGTTATCGCTTTGATAGCTGAAGACGCACTTAGAGATACATCGTGTCATGTAAACCACTTGGCATTGACTCAACACCAGTCCTGCCTCCAGTACAGGAGTATCTCGACTTAGAGCGCTCGAATCCTCAAAATGTGCGCACTGATACTACTAGTCCAACATCGTATGCACTTACTGACATACATATAGCCACAACGCATCACGGCTCTCGATATTTCGCCTGACTCTTCACGATTTGCTACTGGATACCTTGACGGCTCCGTATTTCTATATCCTGTGACGAACGTATCCTCTGAACGCTCTGAACCTCCATCATCTCCATCCGATCCGCCGATCTATCCAGCACAGGCCATTAAGACTCCTATCCCATCACGAGCTATTGCACGCCCACATCTTAGCACAACAACAAACCTGCAATTTTTTCCATCCTCTAAAGTACTCCTTTCTTCGGGTGCTGACTTTTCTCTCTCCATTCTCCCTGCTGACCTCCCCGACCCCGATGCCTCAACATCAACCAGTGTACGACTAACTTCCGTTCGAACCCTCCGTGCACACACACGTCCTATCACTGCCACAATTATGCTAGGACCGGGGAGGAACATACTTTCTGCCTCTCTCGATGGGTCGCTTAAGCTTTGGGACGTCCCTTCATCGACGGTTCTGTCATCTCTTCCTGCATCCCTAACGCAACCTATTCTATCCGCCACTCTGGGCCCAGATGATACCTCGTCTGCCTATCCAGTATCACCAACTACAGAATTCCCAAAGCAAGACGAGCGTGAGGTACCCGAGGTCAACGCCAGCACAGTGTTCTGTGGTCTGCAAGACGGATCTGTGGAACTTTTCGACTTAAGATCCAAGAGAAGCGTTTTTCGTTCTTCCAAAAAGCCTGCTCAAGGGGGCATTGCTGCAATTGCCCATTTGGCGAGTCATCATTTGCTCGCGACGGGTTCTAGCTGGGGTGTTGTTACCATGTACGATACACGCGCCTTGTCGAGTGGCTCTGTGACTTCCTTCACGAGAAGCCAGGGAGGTTCAGGTGTAGAGGATTTGGCATTTGTTGATGGAGTAGAGGATCTGGCGTTTGTTGATGGTGTTGGGGAGGAGGCGACAGGGGTAGGTTTGGCGGTGGCGACTACGGACGGGTTGCCGTATATCGCGGGAGTTCTTCCAGATGGTCCTGTTGTTATGGCTGAGTTGGCTGGTGGCGATTGTGACCCGTTCAGACGTATCAAAGTGAGACAGACTGAAGGAGGTCAGGGTCGGAAGCGATGGGATATTTGGTCTGCTGGGGATGATGCCGCAGTGAGGAGATGGCAACTGCACATGTAACAAAGGACAGATTGCCTTCAAAAATTTATTCTTGCTCCCTTCCACTCAAATATCCACGTAGCCCTTGGTCAGGTTTCACCTCGCTGAAGCGTAATTTGTGTGAAAATAAAAATATAACTGACTTGACGAGCTATCTACACTAACAGAAGGCACACACGCGATGCGATGAACTCAAACATTGTCCGCAGATCTCTCGCGGCCCTCTGCATTCCAACCTTAGTTTCCGCCCCTAAGATGCAATGTGGAAAAGGGGAGAAATTGTTTTGTTTTCATTCCAGTGCAGGCTTGGCGACCCATCTACGCATAGATATATACATTTGCAACGCATCGTCCATCATCTGACGATGGACCACGCACAGTCCCCCCCAGCGACCACTGTGAGGAGTGATAGGAAGCCTCTGCAGAGTGATAGGAAGCCTCTGCAGAGCTGTAAGAAGTAATCCATTTTTAGTCCTGACAAGATCATTTGCTGTTATTATCGGCGTGAGAAGCTGCCACTGCGCCCTAGTTCGCCTACGATTACTGAACCCTGTGTGGGATATCCCCTCATACGAAAAAATTGTGATCTTCTGATCTCTACGCACACCAAGTCGATGTCATGACACTTTCTTGTTTGTCCCTATCAACCTCGCTACGGTTCTACCTCTAAATTTTGCTTTTATACTTCTCGAGATACCTCGCACACGAAAAAGGATCTGGGGTAATAATAATATTACAGTACGACCCTTTCATATGCACGAGTCCCCTTGCGTTCGACCTCTTGATGGGGCGGCCTTTTTTTGGAATAAGGTGCCTTACACACTGCCTAGTCTCAAAGAAACCCGAAGTATGATACGTAACGCTCAATCTATAGAAACGATTCCCTTTGACAGCGATTCCCTTTCTGAGATGCCAACTCTCAGCTCAAGGTTGAATCCCCTGTAGCAGAGCAAAGGTGGCCAAGTAGGAATACCTTTACAGGTTTGGACATTTATTTTCTAGTGATAATAGGTGGAGATTATGCGTGCCCAAGCGCCTGCACTTGAGTAGCATAGCTAATTAAGGTGAACAAACATTGGGAGTAATGTTATACTTTAGTCCCACCTGATGTCAAGAGCGTATTTATGATTCTCCTCTCTTACTCTGAGACTCTGCGCCCTGCTTCGCCATGGCTTTTTTTTCTGCCCTCAGCTGCCTACCGTTTCATAAACAGGGAATTGGTTGCATAATGTCAATTGCGTTGAAGCATAGTTGCAAACACCACACGAACCTCCTTCTCGCATTAATCCGAACTCCATTCCTACCATACTTATTAATAAATAAAGTTTTAGAAAAAGGGGTAAGACACACTTTGCACGGTATCTACAATTATGCAAGAGAAGAATGAACAAGGTAGGTTAGAAAGAATGGAGATATAGTGACAACGAACTCTCTGGCTTGCGCACAGGTTCGTTCTCTGTTCCTGATATGGAACAATAAATGATTAAACTTGAATGTGAATGGCATAAGACATACCTTTCATAGTATCTGCATTTCATGAAGGGAGGGTATGTTGAGTACCAGCAGTAATATGAATGGGTACACACCTTGCACGGCATCTGCGTGTCATGGAAAGTATGAGGTTACATAGAAGAATGATCATAATATCACACTGACCCATTGCGTCGCTTCCGAATCTCCTCTTTATTCCTGAGGTGCACCTATAAGTGACTCAAAGTTGATAAAATGGTATAAGACACACTTTGCCTGGTTTTCCGCCTTATCACGTATTTGAAAAGGCTCAAGTACACTTTTTACCGGTTTCTGGAGATGGAGATAATGTTGGAATACTGATACTGCAAGTAGTAGAAATAAAACACCAGCCTCGTTGCTTGATGATGGCAAGTCTTTAGGAGAAGCAGCTGGTTTATGGGAAGGGCCTGAGGACCCAGTAAAATCTTGACGTCGCATCTGTAGGAGAAGCTGAGAGACACACGCCAGAAGTAGGAACACAGTAGGGGAAACAAACTTCAATGCTAGGTTGTAATGTACCATCCGTCGGAATGTAAGGAGGATAATCACCGGCAGGTCTCTGAAATGATCCATCGTAACAAGAGGATTGATATCGCAAAGTTGGGTGAAAAAAGATGGATGAATCTGGGTCATGAGTGCCTTCATGGGATAACATCGGTGGTTGACTAGGATGATCAGGCATCTGGGTGCCAGTGTAACGAGCTGGTCCTATTGTGGCTAACAAATGATCCGGAGGATTCGAACCCGCCTTAGGTGACGGTCCAGAATGAGGTACTTGTGTGAGATAAGGACCAGCTTTTGAGGCTTCAGGCGCCGACAGCTAGCAGCAGATGGAAATTGAAAAACGCTATATGTGTCACAGTTAGAGAACGGGTACTAACCTCACCATCCGAAAATGAATGGGACCAACTCAGAGGAGGAGAGAAAATTGACGACCTGTCGTTTTGAGGATTCGTCAGTGATAGGTGCGGTGAAGGCGGCGACAACGGCTGATTCGGTGGGGGTGGAGGAGGGCCTAAATCAAACAGCCAGGCTTCATATGGTCCTAGCACGTTACTTGATCCTACTGTCGATGATTGAGCTGGCGACTCGAAGACATTGTTGCCCAACGGTACGAATGTGTCGTCTTGCCGACCAGAAGAAGCTTCACCACCCGCAACATCAACTGGCCAGGAGTATAGGGGTAACGCATCGATCAACGTAAATGAAATGCTGAGAATAACTTGGATGAATGAAGCGTGCATATGTAGTTTAAAATCCTGTAAGAAAAGTTGCAAAGGCTTAAAAGTGGGAAGAACCAGCTTCCGGGAAAGGGAGGGGCGAGATTCCACCTTATGGCTTATCAAAGGAAACCAGCGGATCTCTGGAAACGATGGTTACTTTGACAAGAACAGATGGCGGGGTGCCTCGTTCCCGATCCCGCCCTGCACTCGGTGACGATGCACACCGCGAAGCGTGCCCTCGACATAAAAAAGCTCGAGAAAATGGCGTGCATGTGTCGGTTAGACCGGGTATCTCCCTTTCTCCTGCTCTATGATTTCCGCTCCGGGAAGGCTTGAGTCTTAGTACATACTGTCACTACTGTACAGCAAATCGAGATGGAGGGGAAGGGCGGAACTTTTGGCGGGTGAACCGCTGACAAGTGCGCAATTTGTATGTGTGACAGATAGAATAATTAGAGAGCTTGAAAGGACAAGGGTCGAGGCTATAATGATGAACGGTTGTGTGTAACGTCCGATTTTCGAAGAGAAGAACCAGCAGAAAAAGAAATTGGTACAAGTCTCAGCTCAAGGTATCCTATGCACTGCATAGCTTTCCCCACAAGAAATGAATGGAATTTCCTGGACCCGCCAAAGACAAGGTTACTGTTTACAAAGGTAGTCCATTTTTATCTCAGCATCCCGCAATCAAGATGGGGTATAGCTCCTCCCTAGGATGCTGGGTGTTGGGAGAGACAGACTTCGTCTCTTAACCTCAAGCTCTCTGCGGCTCATAGGGCGGTGGCGTCAATGCCCTGCCGACACCCATCCCCTCCCCTTCGACATCCTCCCTAGTGAGCTCCGCCATACGACCGCGGAGAATCGCCACCCGTACGCTATCTCCTCTGCCTTCTTGTATCTCATTGTTGATCTCCTGCATGATATCTTGGAGACGTTGCATCCGGTTTCTGATCATTGGACTCCCTCCGGGTGTATAACCTGGCATCTCGTTGAACTGCATAACGGTGTCTCGGCGCAGGGGAGTGAGCGGAGCGCCAAGTCCAGGATTAGATAGGGCTAACATGGCTTTTGAATTGTGCCTTTGCGAATCTGACGTGCCATCGGATACTTGACTCTGACTCCCCCATCCGGCGTTTGGGTTGGGCTGGTTAATCGTGGTAGAGCTGGGGTAGAAATATCCATATTTGGTCGACTGGACTGGACTGTTATTTGAAACGGCTGAGACGAAAGGCTCGACAGAGGGAGGTGCTGAGGTAAATAGATAACGTCAACTTTTTTTTTTTTTTGAAGACGACACGGGCTGCCTTACCTTGTATAAATCCGTGTGCCGAAGGCAAATCATCCACAGGCGCTTTGCGTTTGAAGAAGCGTTTGCGGAACAGAAGAAGTAGGACCAGAA
This sequence comes from Rugosomyces carneus, assembly GCA_018221805.1. Taxonomy (NCBI): domain Eukaryota; kingdom Fungi; phylum Basidiomycota; class Agaricomycetes; order Agaricales; family Tricholomataceae; genus Rugosomyces; species Rugosomyces carneus. The sequence continues at coordinate 7,045 of JABCKM010000072.1, forward strand.
TAACGATAAGCGCAAGACCGCCTACTACGCCACCTACTATAGCGCCAACATGTGTGTGCTTGGTATTACCGTTAGATCCGGCCACAGGATCTGCCAGGTCCGTTCCTAGGGGCGCTGTCGCACCAGATGATCCACTTCCGGTCTCGGCCGAGTTAGTCGAAACGGGGGGCCGAGTCGTGCCAGAAGTAACGACAGGGGGGGCTAGGCTGGGTTTTGAGGCGAGATCGGGGAAAGAAGGGGTATACACCAAGTAGTCCAGCGTGAGGGCTTGATTAGTGACGCTGTCCAGCTTTATTGTCAAAGTGTGGTCTCCGGACGGGAGATTTTCCTTGGAGAATAAGAGGGAGTTCTCGCGTTGAAGCAAGCCAGATGCGTGCTCCGGTGAGCTGTCAGTAACGGCAAAAGTCCTAGAGGCGGAAGTCGAATCTAGCGTAAAAGTAACAACCATGGTTCCTAAGCGAGAGAAGTCGAAAACGCTGTAAACCGCAATGGAAGTTCCTGGATAAATGCGTCAATATGGACTTGCTTACACCTGGACTAAAAGAGAATACAAACCGGAGAATGGGAAAGCTGCTACGGCTCCTGGAGAGCTTGTTTGATGTGTCGCGTTGCCAAAAGGCAACCCAGTTGGGGGGTCATCTTTTGATTTGAAACGAGCGGTATTGCGGCTCCAACCACCAGAATACACGATGGCGGAGTCAGAGTCGTCAACTATAAGACGTTGGCCAGTCAGGGGTGTTTTCTGCCCTGCAGTGATGTATAAAAGATCAACGGAGGCACTGGCGATGTGGGTAATCTCGACAGTGTGTTCTCCGTCAGAAAGTAAAGGAGTTTGAAACCATTGAATTGTTGAAGGAGGGGACTGATCATCGAAACTAGAATTATATGGCTTTCCACCGTCTATAGAGGCGGTGACTATTTGCGAGTAAAACGCGTCGGGGGTATGTCCGTAGATGGCAAGCGACATTCCTGTTCAATTGTACTTGAGTAGCCATTGTGGCAGGGGGAGAGACTAGACGCACCATGAAATTTAACGGTCAAGTGTGCATAGTTACCGGTGTCATGGAAAGCATCTGTCGCAAAAGGACCATAAATAGAGGACCCGTTATAGAACTGCCCTCCAGCAATGCGAATCCAGTCTCCTCCACGATCGCTAGAGAAGGTCAACGCACTCGACGTGTCATCGAGGAGGATGGTGGCCATGCTGGAGTGCTGGTGGGAGCTGGAAAGAAGGAGTATTAGGAGGTGTACCGACTAGATTTTCCAATTTGATCACCCCCCCTGGACTAGCGGCGTCCAACGGATCATCGAAATACTATTCCATTTATGCGATGGAGTAGCAGATCACTTGAACAGCATAGGCTCCTGTTGGCGTTTGCTTGAAAACAAGTAAGAACCGTCTTCGAATTGTTCAATAATCTATATTCATGGTTTTCTTGAGGTTATGTCTGTAAGACCGTTAGAATACGTCTGAGCGAGTGATCGGTACTATTGTAGCATGTGATGTTATTCTGATATTCGCCAATGATCGCCACAATGTGGCGACCGGTGGAGGCCATTCGGAGGCCGGTAGTGACGTAGTTCTCTTGCTACTTAGTCGCGGCTTTCAAGATTCAAGTAACGAAGAAACAATCTATTATGCTGTACGAGGATTGCGAGAGGTAGTGAGGGGGGGCACACTACCTTCGCTAAAGAGAAGTGATATGCTGGTGCTACTAGTTGTACATGAACAATGTTCGATCAATGTCCCGCACAATGAGGTGTCATAAGTGCGCTCCACATAAATGAGCGTTGTTTTTCTCCTGCATGCCGGTGAATTGACGAAATGCATAGGAAGAGCGGATGTACCTGTATGGTAGCCAGAGAGTTATGAACGATAGAAATGCTCGGACGAGCCTCGGGGGTCCCGACCCAGCAAAGTACCAGTAAATCCCATAACAGTTGGTCGAGTCCGAAGGATTCGAATATACGTTTGTTATTATTAGCGAATGGAAGCTGTTTGTGATGGAGTGCAAGAATAACATTAATGTGAGTAATACAGTGCAAGAATGGCTTGATGCCTGAAAGGAACTATAATATGATGTGAATTGATATGATCTAACGTATGGAAGGGATAAACATACCTCATAAAGCAAGATTGCAAAAGAGTAGACATCGGAAGACATTGTCGCGGACGGAACTTCGTCCAAAACTAACTCGGGTGCCTGATACCTTACGGTCCTCGTGTCATTTAGTTTCTGGTTTCGCCCGATACGATGTGACCCAAAGTCTGTGATTAGAGCTTGCCCAGCGTCTCCAACGAGAACGTTTGACTATTCAGGCATTTTTAAAATTAGACGGCACGTCGCTTTCATAGACTATAAATACTTACAGGCTGGATGGCGCCATGAACGATACCATTCGAATGGAGGAACTCTATTGCGCCTCCGACTTCCACCATCTAGAATGATCGTAGGTATCGGCTACGATTAGACTCTGTAAAGACAGACGGAAACGGAACTTGCTAATTGCATTGGATCGGCGTCTGGATTTAGTTGCATGTATTGATTGATGTTTCCATTGTCTTGCCAAGGCGAGACGAGTGCAGTAGGCCATAGTTCCCCTGGGCCATAACAGCCCAAGAATGGAGCAACGTTGGAATGGTCAAGTCTTGACCAACACTCTATCTCGCTCTCAAATTCCTATAAAGATCTAAGCTGAGTCCTCGAAATTTGTGGAAAGATGCATACATACATGTCGCTCCTTGTCGGAGTCTGTGTTAGTTGGTTGGTGGACGGTGCGGAAGCGTTTGATCGCGACTGCCTGGCCTTTCCACTCACCTTTGAACACATCGCTATAGCAGCCTCCGCCAACGGCAGAAGTCATGCAGCATGGGTTCAAAAGGTCGCCATCAATGGAACATGGCCCGTATAGAGAACGATCATGTTGGTCTAATGGCTGGCCAACATGATTTGGAGGACGCATTGAAGTGGATGAGGAGGAGGTGAAGAAGCATGAGTCGGAGATATGTTTGACGCTTAAAAAGCAGGTGCGAGATGTGAAAAAAGGCGGTGTACACGGGCGACTTGAATTGCTTATGTAACTGCTGTGGAAATTGCTGTATGCTTCCACGCGCAACCTGCTGCGCCTCTCGTGCCCTGACACAGCACCAAGCTTCATTGCACCGCCATAAGACAATTCTATCATACTAATATGATTCTGCCTGTGCTTTTGTACCGTCTCCCTTCAACATCTCGAGGTATGTGTACTAAGAAATCGCAGTTTCGTAGACTTATCTGGCTATCTTTAGGGGGCACAACTCATAATGAGTGTTGAAATTACGCGTTCAAAAAATAACGGAAGCAATTTCGTCGTGACTGATAATCAGCTGGCCCATTATATGGAAACTCAGTGGTTCCAGGTTAACAATGACGAAGTGCGTTTCTCAACATGTTACAATTCAGCTACACCCGATTTCTAACGTGCATTCCATAGGCTAGCCTGAGATTGGTTCAAAATATCGAGCTATCACAAGATTCGGTAGACAAGCTGTATCTTGTGAGCGTTTACCGTGCATAGTTGAAGGAACATCTCTCACTGGACGACAGGTCGCATCTCGCTACCACCCTGTGATCAAGAGTCATTTTTTGGCGAGGGTCTGGGCTTTAGCGAACATCATCCCGTCTCAGCTGCGCGTTTATGGAATCGAGGGAGTAGCCCTTCACCCATTCGCCACTACCCCATCATCGGACGTAAGCGAAGGTGTGATGACCGGAGAAGCTGTTGCATTGAAGACATTCCGTCGGACTCTGACCCAACCTGGTGAAGATGAAGATTTTATTGTATGTCCTTCTCAGTCACATACCACATACCGCGTCTGACTAACCTTTCCCTCATAGCGTCTCTTCTTCGAGCTCGAAGTTGCGCTCCTAGCCAAGTCACACCCTAACATTCTACCAATGCAAGGCCTCCACACCGGCCCATCTGGAGAAATTTATCTGGTCTCAAAGTTGATGAAAAACGGTCCACTATCACACTATCTGGAATCCCATTCTGAGGTGGACAGGCTCGATATTGTAGGCTTATCTTCAATTCTTGTGACCACACCCGTTACTCAGACACACACCTGCACGTGCAGCTCATCAAACTAGCTGACGCTGTCATGTTCTTGCATGAAATGCCGCAGCCCATTATCCATGGCGACTTACGTGCGGTAAGCACTCATCGTTTTCTTCATCCCCCTCCCCGTGAAAGCTTATAATCACCGAAGTTCAATATCCTTGTAGGAGATGCAGGAGAGCCGTTCCTCATGGATTTCGGTTACTCGCTCATCTTCGATCCTGTTACATCCCTGTTCGGACCCAAATGCCACGCAAACATTGGTAATATTCGGTGGACACCCAAGGAGAAGGTCACAGAAACAGAGCACCCCCTCTCACCCAAGGCGGACTGTTTCTCCTTTGCCTCTCTCATCTTAGAGGTAAGTTGCGCCTTTTCTCTTTCTAAAAACCGAGGTTGCAACATCTGATATCATCACTGTCTGTAAGGTATTATCCGGAGATCTGCCATATGCCCATCTCCGCAGTGATGGCGCCGTTATAGTCGACGTCATAGTGCGGAACAAGCTCCCGCCGCGCCCTGCTTCGTCTGCGATTACTGACCATTTGTGGAATCTTATGCAGAACTGCTGGTCGAATGATCCAGCGGAACGACCCACCATGCGGGAGATCCGTGACTTTTTGATCTCCTTGCACACCGAGTCGACGTCATGACGCTCTCTCATTCTTTTTTTCTTTATCAACCTCGTTGCGGTCTACCCTCTCTATTTTCCTCATCCCTCATCCACTTCTCCGTGAGAATCCTCGCACTTGCATTATCATTGCACACTTTTTTTTAGAGACAGACCTCTCTCTCGCACATTTGATTTTATTCATTCAATTACAGAGTATTGAAAATCAAGCAAGACCATTTTATCATAAAAAAGCTTTGGGGTACGCGAAAAAAAAAACCTCCCCCAATTTCACCCGCACATTCTGTCTTCTGATGGAAAAGCAGCCTAAGCCATGTTACGCTAGCTTCAATTGTTGTTGGAGAGGTGCAATCGAGATAAAATAGGTCGGCGATTCCCTTCCAGAAACGGGCCCGACCAACTGTCAGTTACTGTACAATGAAAACATATACCTCAACTCTCGAGTCGAGATTGAACTCAGTGTAGCAGAACCAAATGGATATCAAGTTGGAATGCGGGGTTCCGACTGTTACCCCCGTTTGTTCGTTCGACTCCAGTGATGATGGGTGAGCGTTTGACGCCTCAGTAGGGTGACCAACCAAAACGAACACATTTTGAGTGTAATATCGTACTGTGATCCTACCCAACCCAACTGTGCATTTACGGTTCTTCACTCCTGCTCTGAGACTCTGCCTCCTGCTTCCTCTTGGCGTTTACCTCCGCCCGATGTTCCCTGCCATTTCATCAAGGGCATAATGTCAGCCGCATTTAAGGTAGTTAGAAACACTACACAAACCTCCTCCGCTCATTAATCCTATCTTTGGTCCTACCAGAAATTTATTGATAATGAACTTGTAGAAAAAGGTGAATTATAGCCACAACAAACCTCTGCTTTCGTAGTTTAATCTGATCTTTTTTCCTACCCACTTTTTAATAAATCAAGTTTGAGAAAAGGCATAAGACTCACTTTAGATAGTTTCTACAATGATGCAGCGGAAAGAATGGACAAGGTCAGTTACAATGGAAGCAAAGAAAGGTGTCATAGTAGCAACGAACCTACGCCGTGTCGCTTTGATTTTTTCCTTGACCCTGATACAAAACCATAAATGACCGCACTTCGACCTGAAGGAGTTCAAAACATACCAGGGCCGGTTTCGGTATCTTCAAATTTGCAAGGAGAGAATTGGTTAGTTGAGTAGGGAGGTAATTATTATATTATACGAACTCTTTCTCTTTGGCACTAGTAGAGGCTTTACGCTTGTATCTGCATGTTGTAGGAAGAGGATTTGTCAAGTGGAATCAGTAATAGAGAAAAGAAGGGTACACAGGATGCAAAGGATCCGTGTTCAAAAGGGTAATCATAAAACTGCACTAACCTCCTCTGCCTGCAATTTAGTAACCAAGAGAGGGTTAGCTTCATACACGAAAAACGAATCATAAAACCACACAAACGCTTCTGCATGGATACGTCTTCTGCGAATACGCTCAAGTCCAAGTCTGAGTGGTTCCTAAGTTCAAGTTGAACGACAAATGTAATGAGTAGTGAAAATAAAACACCAACCTCGTCGCTCGATGTCAATGGCGACAGGCCACGTTTTATTTGAATACGCTCAAAGGCATTTTTTAGAGGTTCCTGGCAATGGAAATTGGACTACCAATGTCACGAGTGGTAATTAGAAAAACGGGGCACACCTCGTCGCTTGATGACGACAAGCCATCAGAAGAAATAGCCGGTCTATGGGAAGAAGCTGGTGATTCGGGAAAAGATTGACCAAGACGGCCACCCCGATTTGCCAGCCATAGTTGTGTCTGGAGGGGCAGTTGAGGGATGTACGGTAGCTCAAAAAAAAGGCACGAACTAAAACACTCAGCGCCAGCCGCTGATGGAAGATAAACGTTGAATGAGGTCGTGTTGCTGATAATAAAGTATGGCGCACCAACCTCATTACCTGGCCCAGAATCCGGGGGAGTTACATCTTGACGATTATCCACTGATAGGTGCTGTGACAACTCCGAATCATTCAATGATGAAGAACCGGCTTCATAAGGACTTGGAACATTGCTTGAACCTGCTGCAGATGATTGAGTTGACAACTCCCAGATATCGTTTCCCCGTGGTACAAGCGTGTCGTCTTGCGAAGGTCTACCACCCGTAGGTCCGGCATGCACGGGTAGCGCATCAACAACCGCAAAGAAAATGCTGAGAATAATAAGTGAAGTGCGCATATGCTGTAAAAAGGAAAACGCTGCAGCGCGCTGTAAAGTGGGAAGAACCAGCTTCTAGGGAAAGGAGAGATGCGGGGTTCTCTTTATTGAAATACCGCTGTTAGTCGTGATGCGTGATGGCCGTTCTCACTCAAAGATAAACAGCGGATCTCAAAGATGTAGTCTTCCGAGATCGAGTAAGAAACGTAAAGGGTCGATTCCAATTGGCAAGGACAAGTATAAAGGCGAGTTTCACTGCCATAAATTTCGTAAAGCCTCTTTTTGCCATCATGATCTTGACACTCTGTCCAAAATCAGAGAGGACGCAACATCCAAGGTATAGTTGGTCACAAGAAAACATTAGTAATCTCCGTACAATACCATTACAGCCAGCGGTCCATTGCTTATGGGCCAACTTTCAAGAACTTACAAACGATCAAGGTTATTCAACCGGTGCTGTAGAGTTCCTTCTATATCTCTACTTCCACGAACGGTGCTCGGACTCCCATGATACATATCAGATAAATTTCCCGGGCGACCTAGGGGAGTGCCGGTACGGCTTGGAGAATTTGAGAGGTCTTGTTGATACGTAATTGGGGATATCGTCTTCGAGCTATCGCTTTCATTGGATTATACAGTAGCTAGAGGCTAGTAGGCAACATCTGATCGGTGCTGTCGAATTATACGATGTCGATGATACTCGCCAAGGATTGCCACAAGATAGCCCACCACCGGAAAGGCCATTGAGAGACCAAAAGTGACGTTGCCCCTTGAAACTTGAATTAGTTTGATGATCGATGACTTCGAGTACGAGCATTGAAGAAGGAAAGCAGTCACAGCACCTTTGTTGAGCTGTGATAAACGATACATCGACTAACTGTTTCAGTTCTGACAATATAATTACAGTAACGTGTAAACACCCTACTCCGCGGGCTCTATGCAGCAAAATGTTATGTCATAAGTGTGATAGCCTCTCGCACATATGAACGTTGGTTTTTTCCTGGACCGCAAGTGAATTGGTGAAAGGTATATGAAGACTGAAAGTACCTGTATGTTGACCAATGTATTATGTACGATCGGCATACTAGGACGAGCCAGCGGCCCAGCCCAGGAAAGTAACAGTAAATCCCAGAACAGTTGGTCGAGTTCGAAGGATGCAAATACACGTTTGTTGCTTTTAGTGAATGGAAGCTGTTTGCGATGGAGTGCAAGAATAACGTCGAAATGAGTGGCACAGTGCGAGAATGGCTTGATGCCCGAGAGGAACTATAGTAAAATGTGAATTGATATGTGAATTGATATGATCTAACATATAGAGCGGTTAGACATACCTTATAGAGTAACACTGAAAAAGAGTAGACATCGGAGGACTTCGTCGCGGACGGAACCTCGCCCAAAACCAACTCGGGCGCCTGATACCTTACGGTGCGCGTATCATTTAATCTCTGATTTCGCCCGATTCGGTGGGACCCAATATCTGTGATGAGAGCTTG
>JABCKM010000074.1:0-18616 GCA_018221805.1 Rugosomyces carneus
GTTTGGTCCAGACCCAAAGAGGACATGAGTTCAACAAACGAAGGAAGAGATGTCATTGCTGGCTGTAGAATAAAAAAGAGGGTGGGGGAGAATAAAAAGGTGAAGTATAAATATTGGAGAGAGAGGTAACAAGCAACCTCGATTTCAGCGGAAACGGGGGTGACCTATAAGGGAGCTTAGCGTCGAGACGCCTTAGAAACAACCCACGGTCATGTTGTCAAGATTTCCTATTATCGCTGGGTACAACAAACGCGTCCGGTGTTGTGAAGGCCAAAACAGAAGGAATCAATTACGGTCGGCAAGGTGATACGCGTTGCTGATTGCGGCTGTGGTCCAGTTCAGCGATGGCACATTCATCAGAAAGAGGCCAAGGCCAAGGAAAGTGCACATATATATATCATAGAATCTAGATAGTTGAGAGCGAAGAAGACCGAACGCGTGCTTTGCTCCAATTTGATATACGGATACTCAGCAGTATTGGCCCAGCAAGCAAGCAACCTGGAGTACAAGCCCTGAGGACGACGAGACAGACGTCGGGGCTGTATGTCAAAAAGGATGTCGATAGACTCGATACCATCAAAGTCGACAGACAGTCTCCAGTTACTGACTTACAGTCCAGTAGACACATTTCGAAAAATCCAAACATCGCCATACAAACCATTTTCTCTTTCCCTCCAATGAACCAACAAACCACCGGTGCCGCATCCAACCCAACGAACATCTATGCTTCAAGGGAGGATATGGAATACATATGTGCTGGTATACCCAATTAAAACAATCTTCTCTCCCGTGTCTTTTCTCATCCGACCGAATTAAGATTGCGGGGCTAAAAACGAGATCAAACCGCGTGAACCTATCCGTTGCAGAGAGTGTGGCCATCGCATCATGTATAAGAAACGAACACGGCGCAGTGCGTAGATGTTCATCTCTTGAACCTCTTTTGGTGGTAATTATGGCATCAAGTGGTCCAATTTGAGGCTCGGTGACAATCCGCTGAGGCGGGTTCCGCTTATCCGAAAACCAAGGGCCATGGGCATCAACATAAATTTCACCTGTAACGGTGTAACTATGCGCCAGCGCCCATCGGAGGCGACACACGTCGTCAACATTTCACTAAGCAACAACTTTTCAAGTCCGCAACGCACGTTACTACCAGGCGTTTCACTACTTTCGTTCGCCCTGTTCCCTGTATCGTACAAGTCTCTATTTTCTCGACATGCTCGGAATTAAACACTGAACGTGGATTGCTAAAAACGTGTCGTGACGTTGACCTATTTTGATATCTATTAACTCATGTGTGAGCGTGAAGTGGAATACAATTGGTTGTTTACTGGTCATGGCCTCATCCAGCTGAAAAATTTAACGCATGTCCGTCATTATTTTGTATTGTCGCTGGCATTCAAGTTTATGAGATGTGCTCATCGCTCGCCCTTTAAAAGTAAATCGCGAAAGTACTGTATTAGGTAATAAAGTTTCGATGATTACGGGATCATTGTGCCGTGCTGACCTCGTAATCTCTCTCACACAATCAATTCAGCCTCATGCGCTCCTCGCGAACTGACAGGGAACGAAGTATTTCCGGAGACTTCGACGTGAGCAACGACCTCCTCCACATCTTCTAGTTTTGTCTAATTTCAGTTGTAAGGATTCCGAACTCGAATACCAGGATAATGACGGCGAGAAAGGCGCTAACAACCTTCCAGGCAAACCTGGACGAAAGAAAAACCCCAAGTAGGCGTTCCACCAAAATTGTTTTTCATCCATACCTTACTTATGTTACAAGCTCACAAGCGGCAAGGCGAGACCAGAATAGGATCGCTCAGCGTGAATTCCGTCTAAGAAAGCAGCAAAAGGCGAGTCCTGCTTCGAACTACGCGTGTCACCCATGGTAACATTGCTTCATCCGTGGACTAACAATTAACAGATACGTGACCTCGAAGCACGCGTAGAAATTCTGTCTGGAGGCAAGGACGAAGCCTTAGGCGAAATGAGGAATATGGTGAAAGGTTAGCCCACTTTGCATTCCTCGAATATTACGCATATATGCTTGCCCTCGCCTAGACCTAATGGCAGAGAACCAAACTCTACGTGGTCTGCTGCGCAGTCTTGCCAGCTTTATTGGTGACGGAGCTGGAGGCCTTCTTACAAAGCTGGGTTGGGACATGGGTGACTTTACCCAGTTCATCAACAGGTCTGAAACAGATACGGCTTGGGAAGGCTATCAGGCCCGTAAAAAGGCTGCGGAATCTGCCACCTCAGGTCAGAAGCGTTCTGCAGAAGATGAACTCAACGGAACAAGGGCAAAAAAAGTCCGAAACAGTGGAAACGAAGCCGAACGGACTCAGAGTAACTTCAATCTCCTTGTATCTATGAACACTCCCACTTTACCACCTAATGGTATGTTCTCCGGGGGTACGCGACCATCTGAAGGCAACAGTAACATGCTATCGGACCTAATGCGTAATTCAGGCGATTCACCTGTGTTCATGCAACAAGCCTCACCAGCTGGGAGCTCTTACACAGGAGGTTCTGTCGGAAGTTATCCAGCATCCTACATCCCTGGTGTCAATCTTAACATGGAAACTTCTATACCATTCAACCCATCCAGTTCTGCTGCTGTAACATCTCAAACAGGTATGTCAGGGCCTCAACAACATTCTCAAGATTCCTTGGAGCCCCTAGACGAAGATGATCCAAACAAGGCTGAAGCCTACAAACTGATACAGTAATCCCATAACTTTTTGATTTTCCTTTGCTAACATCCGACTAGTTATCACCTCGACAATTACAAAAGAAACAACCAATACTGTTTACCGTCCTCGTTACGGCCTTCGCTAGTCCAAAGGTTCGCCAAGTTACCTTGCGAGGATGAATTCTAATTTTCATTCTACGTAGAACAATACCACATGGTCAGCTGCACGCTTCTGGACGGGCCTTTTCTGACTTTATACCCTTTCTAGAGTCCGTCATTGATGGTATCTTACATGCAGAACTTCGAGATCGAATGATTCTTCTTCGAAGTTTGTACTTTATCCACATGTGGCGCTTTCAACTGATCGATTCTTTTAGACCGTTACGATCTTGTGGAATGTTTAATTGAATACCGACGATCTGTGACAATACATGGGGACGATGTTCTCGCTCACAGTAATTGGGAAATTGGTGAGAAGTTCCTCCGGCAATATGGGTTCGTATCTTCGAGTCTTTCAAGTTGGTCTCTGCTAATATTGTCCAATAGATTCTTAATCGATAAAGCAACCCTTGCCATTTGTAATCGGTGGCGAAGGGAGCGGGGGGAGGCCGAAATACATGAGTCGGACATTGGTAGTTCCGTGGACAGCCCTCCTACTTGAGCTGGCTTATTATACTACGTTATACCTCGGTTTTCGGCATGTACTGTTATGTATCATCATTATTATCCGTGCAATAAATAGCTACCCCTTCTCACCTGTAGACTACCCAAAGACTACCAGCTTGCCTTTTGGACACCATTCAATTCCCCTTTAAGTGCTTTTATGCGAAATTGGAACTAGGTGACAGTGTTATGGCTTGATTTATGCTGAGAAAAAAGAGGATACACACTCTACACAGAGCGAATTCACTCAAGATTCCCCTGCCCCTTCCGCTCTCCGAGCATCGATTTTTGACTGTTGTAGGATGAGTATACCGACCAAAGGTGTTCAGTTGTAACTGAGCCTGATGTCGGACTTGAGGCGTAAGCGTTTGATTTCTTGCGACAAATAGATATGCTCTGCGTGCTATCTCGTTGTCACGAACGCCGCGACGCGCTTTCATGTCGCGCAAGACCCGGATATTGAACTTCATGGTCGTCGATTTTTTCCAAGGTGTTCGGTCACGCTTCATTATAAAGCTACTGACAAACACGAACATACACCGGTCGAAATCGGACTTGCAGCGTTATTTTTTTTACCTTGACCACCAAAGTTGACATGGATAAGACTCTAAGTAAGTTTGCTCTTAGCCTTTCTCATTGGTAGAAAAGATATATGCTTGCAACAGGATGTCCATTCATAAAATTTTACGATTAAAACAGCCCAGGAAGTTCATCTCTTCGCTGTTCGGCGTCACCTTTGTTGCTGCAGTTTTGACTGTGTCAGCATCTAACATCCTTCCATGCCCTGCACGCCCAAATAGGTCAAGACACATGGAGACCAACGACGAGCACAAGCTTGCGATGAGTGGACCGGTTGTTGTCACAAAGCGACCGAGAAGGTGGATAGAAGAGAAACATCCAAACCTCAACAACCTTGAATAAGTCTCGGCGCCAGCTAGACTCTGAATAGAGCTCCGCCTTCTTGCTATCATTTACCACACTTAAAAGCGATGTACACGGAAACTAGAGGTTTTTAATACACATTTCGGTTATTCTGCACAAATACATGGGGTAGTTATACATCAACTGTCTGTAGCGTCTCTACGGTCCGAATTGTTCTGGTTGCGATAATGCGCCTCTTGTTCTTCATGACTCCCGCTAGAGCGGAACATTATGATGAGATCACAATCAGAGTAAACGAGTTAACACCAACTCACGGTAGCGCGTTTTCTTGTATTGGTAGACAAAAGATAAAACTTATCGTGTTGATAGCAAGTTGGCAGATGAAAACAACGCGCAGGGCGTCTGCATAAGAGTCGACAGCCGCTTTCCGCGCAACGGGATTCAACTGGGGAATAATATCCGTAGACCGTCTAAGAAAAACGGATGAGTTAGGCGCGTAAATTGACAAGATATACCGATAGTACCGGATCGCGTCAATGAGCTGCATGGAGAAAGGGATGGGAAATAGTCAATAGGGAAATTGAGTAGTATACAAAACACATCTGGCTTGCCTCCGATGAGCCAGGACCCTGTATTCGTTCCCGCAATTTTTGGACGAGTATTGTTTGCAGTATAGTGCCGCTGAGACTTACGCCTAGAACTTGGCCCGTTGTCCTGAAAAGATATGTGACTAAAGCGAAGAAATTCATAAATTTGGAGCCGTGAATGTTGAAGAGTACTTACTCCCTGTTGCGACCGCCAAATCTTCCTTGTATACACTAGCAATCATTGCCTGAAAAACTAGTTAAACGTTGGAAAAACAGTATCGCGCACATCCACTTACTATTAGGGTGCTGGTGATGAAACTTGCCATCCCAAATCCTTGAGGAACCAGATCTAACCATAGATGGACGGGGGAGGAGTTCTCGTTCCAAAGAGTCAGGAGGAAGCTCGCCACAATTGTCAAGAAAGCAGATGCCAAGGTAAGACCATATAGCTTTCCGGTTTTTCTCATAATCCTGTACGGCTTTCAGAAAGGCTCAGCCAAACCCGTAAAAGACCACGAACCAGCCGGCTACCACGCTCCCTGTGGAGATGGCAATCTACAGACTGGTAAGTCTTTTCACATGGTGTCGATCGATAAGCAAGCTTACTGAGTGGGGCACGAGATGGAGGCCTATGGATGGGACAAGTGTCAGCACCTCCGACAAGTCAGCATCATCTGCGACCTGGAGCGTACCTGATTCCGCGGCGGAATTGAGCCGTACAGCTGAGAAATACTGAAGAATTTGTTGGCGATCAGTGAAATTAACATGAGGGGGATGTACTTACCAGTGGGACGTTATATAGCTACAGGCCACATAACATAAACACACTTCCCAATTGATTTCAACGTATGTTTCTTACCGTAGAAAAGGCCGACATACTCGTCAACAGATTGGTGATAGACACAGCGAGCGATGTTCTCTGAGTCATGAGACGCAGAGGCATCACGGGATATGGAGCCCAATATTTCTCCACCAACACAAAGACGACACAAAAGACAAGGCTCGAAATCAAAAGACAGTAAATAAGGGGGTCTGACCAACGAAGTTGCTCCGAGGTTTTCAAACTGCATCCAAGAAGTAGACAGCCAACAGCCACAGCAAGTGTTGCAGAACCAAAAACGTCGATGCGACGTAACCTATCAGATAAGCTTTGCTCCCGAACCGCTAGAGGCAGAGGGATGTTCACTTTTGTTGAGACTACAATGGCACTAAATAACAAAAGTGGCGCCTGGGGAAGAATTATAGCTCGGTATTCAGTAACATAAGGGTGGATATACCTGCATATAAAATGCGGTACGCCTAGAATAACACTGTCATTATTTCCGCGATGCTCTACAGCGGCAGTACTCACCATCCAAAATTGTCGTTCACCCATCCACCTACGGGCCCACCGAGCCCCGCCCCTAAACCATATAAACTAGGCGCTTTTAGGTATACGAAGACTAGAGTCTCATATCATACACACATATTCGCTATGCCTTGGTATAATCCACGCTGTTTTCTGTAAGAGGATATGTCAGATATCGACGGCAACGATGCTAGCCTGTTAACTGACAAGGGTATAAAGTCGGAGACAGCAATGCTGGCGACTATAATTCCCCATGTCAGTGCATTATCCCAAGCCGATAGCTGAAGAATCGAAACCTGTCATGACACTGGCGTTGCGGGGATGGTCGATAGTTCAGCTAAACAGATCATTGAGCTGGAAATATCTTGACTGACCCTCCCCCTCCCATTCCTGCAATCGCGCGAGCAGTAATCAATGCTCGCATTGAGGAAGCCATTCCACAGAATATGGTGCCCGAGCCTAATCAGAGTTATTTCGGTCACTTTGCAGTGCGATCGATCATACCGAATAACGTCAGTGCGAGCAACATTGCACCTTTACGTCCTAGAATATCTGCCAAACGTCCTATGTTGAAAATCAAGCGTTAATGCCTGAATCGAGTAGATATAGAGGAGGGTAGCAGACCATAGAGCGGAGTGAAGCAGCAGACAGATAGGAGATACGATGTACCGATATAGGAAGCCTGGTTAGACGCCTTGAACACACTTCCTATGGGCGTCAAGAGTGTGGCAACAACAGTTCCTGGATTTTCTTGGTTGAGCTAGGCTTCTTACTGGTCACAATTTTCACACGAACCATCAAACGCGCCCAACAGGACTGCAGACCACAAACCAGCGAGAATCCATATAGTGTCTCCCCTTGAGAATTTTATCATTGCCTGTGGATCATTATGTGACGATTCAGAGGCAGTATCGTTAAGGTCATCATCGGTGGCACTATATGAGGGCGGGGCCTCCTCAAGCAGCGGCCTTGTTTCGTCCAACGAAGACCTGCGATCTGGGTGCATGAGGAGGGACTGGAGGGGATTATGGCGGGCCTAATGCAAAGCTTTATATTCCCTTTGCGATCGCGTTGTCAAAGTTGGTGTCGGGCAGGTGACAAATCAAGAAATCAGAAAAAGAGAGCCAGGTGCTTCATGTTAAATGCAGCAAATAGGACTTACGAACGAAAGCGGGAGACGAACATAGACCCCCCTCACGCATGCGGAATATTTTAGATCGATTTTGGTGTATAATTATCCGTAATTGTCGGCGTCCGGCGGTCTTCCGATGGCCTCGGTTTAAAGGCGATAAAAAGACAAGCGCACCATGGAGCGTTCCAATCCTCTCGTGCATATTTAATCCAATTAATCTCTAACGTTATATGCAATTCGTGCAGCATGTAGGATTCTACAGAGCACAATGTAGAGAGTACTCTTCTGTTGTCCATTTACTACGGCTGCTGACTTGCTTGTTTGGCTTGAGAGCGGCCAGACCGGATTATTGGGCACGCTCGGATGTTGAGTCGTCTCAGTTTGTGGATCATTTATGAACGAGTTTTGATGGACATGAGCTAGCGCGCAGGACCCAAGTGCTCTGTGCTCATGTACTCAGCGTTTAAGTTATACTTGGTAAAGAGCAGAAGACGTCATGTGATGGCGGAAACTCGTAGTATTATAACTCGTCTGGGGTATGCGCAATGGTACATTCTGAAGCTGCAACACAAGGCCCTGATAAATATCTGCCTTCCAAAATGAGTCGACACATTCTCGAAGGATTGCTGATGCAAAAGTGGACCTGGTGACTTTTCAAATGCCAATGTGCGAACGAGAACGCTGGATCCTTGAATGGGTGGCCCCAAAATTTCCCAGGCCTATCAGATCCTTTAGGCCACCGCAGATAATTCACGGAACTTCCGGGGGTCAAAGTTCGAGGGGTGATGTACAGCCTTTTTTTTTTTTCTTTTTTTCTTGGTCTTCAAGCGGAGCTGAGGGATTGGGGAAAGTATGATAGAAATTTATACGCGAACCGGCGTGGTTAGATGTTCCCACTCGGATCGGCGTTCAATTCGATTCCGGCGCCGTTCCGCCCGTCACGATCTTTTATGTATCTCTTTGACAGATTGTTAAACCCTTGAGCTGAGAGAAGAATCTGCGGTTTACTGATGATCAGTAGACCATAAAGTCTATCCATAACACGCACATGCGTGAATTCTATGAAGTCATTGTTTCGTCCGTCGAATCAGGCAGCGAGAGATTTGTTGAGCATTCGACTACTTGCCCGATAAGCGCTGGGGGATGTCACATGTCAAGTCATTGTTGGGACGAGAGCGGTCGAAGAGCTCGCGAGAACGCAGGGGCGGTGTATAAATAAAATAAAAATCAGCATGGGTCCTACTGTGTACTGATGGAAACATCTTGACTACATCGCAAGCCTTGACGAGCATTTGACGGACGAATTTTGCTGGTTTCGTGATTTCAGTTCATTTCTGTGTAAACCCTTGGAAACGGAAGTTCTTCTATTAAAAGAGTCCATAGTTGAATGAATGAGTACGATTACATAAGGCGGTGATTTTCTGCGCAACTTACTGGGCAACTCTTTCCAGGCCAAGTGCGCTGTCTACGCTGGTTGCTGGCTGCTGCTTTGGATATCGCAGGCGTCTCTCAGCATTTCCTCATTAATCTCTGTTTCAATGTCCTCCCAGCTCTTTCAATCTACAAAAGTAGTAGAGTCTCCAGCCCATCACCAACCTTATGCATCCCAACCTCAATCCTCTCCCAAAGCCACTCATGCATGGAAATCTGTCTTTCGTTTTCCTACTGCCTCCTCAAGAAAGGCTAGCTTTAATCCTCACCATCTTGCTGTTGATACCTCTGTAACTCCGAATACAACCTACTTCCAAACTCCCACCGCGACCCCTTCTCTAACCCCCTCTTCTTTCACGTCCTGCCAACGTTCCTCCTACAACTCATCCAACACTCAATCCACCGATTCAAATGGTGCCAGGACTAACACAATATCCCAGAATCGTTCGTATCCTCCGTACCGACAACAACCGCAACAACCCAGGTCTACTGACGCGTTCTCCATCGAATCCCCAGCCCAACCACGAGCTTTTACGAAATCAGAAAGACAAAGAATGAACCTATCGCGCAACCCCGCCTCACCTCGTGTCTTTCCCCTGACCGCTGACCCATCCCAAGTCTCCTTTGCCACTCCAACCACCCCTGCGAAATCACGGGGAAACATAGGACTGTCCCCAAGGTCAATGGGTGCCTCTGCATCGCGTTTCATTCGACGTGTAGCCTCTGCGCCAAATGCCAAAGGGCTCCTCTCGCTCGGCTCACGGTCGTCAACCCCTATGACAAAGAACGGACTCTTGGCGCCTGCCACACCTGTAGATCTCGTACCGCCTCTGCCCACTCTTGTATCCAATTCGATGGAGAACGGTACAGACTCGTTAGAGACAATCTCATCTTCGTCATCAAGAGGACGCTCGTCAAAGCTAATGCCATCTGTCAATGGATCGCCATCCACAAAAGCCCGAGTCAGTAGCGGTTTAACTGAAGGGCCTGGAAAGATTGCGTTTCGGAGAACGTACTCGAGCAACTCTATCAAGGTTCGACAGGTAAGCATCTAATCTTATTCCTTGCTACCACATGCAACTGCAGCTCTGATACAGGTCGAAGTCGGGCCATCAAGCTTCCTCAAGGTGAGAATGCTTGGGAAAGGGGATGTAGGAAGGGTATACCTTGTCCGTGAGAAGAAGACAGACAAGCTTTTTGCGATGAAAGGTAAACACAAACTTTTGTTCTAGAAAGCACACTTGGTCTCTCTCTACCTTACCGCTTTCCCTCCCTCATCATAACGTGGCGCACCCGATGCTTACTTGACATTGATCCGCAGTGTTGTCTAAAAAAGAAATGATTGAGCGGAAAAAGATCAAGCGCGCTCTCACTGAGCAGGAGATTCTTGCCACAGCGAATCACCCGTTCATCGTAACTTTGTACCACTCGTTCCAGTCCGAGGGCTATCTATACTTCTGCATGGAGTATTGCATGGGGGGTGAATTTTTCCGTGCACTGCAGATGCGGCCTGGAAAATGCCTTCCCGAGGATGGGTCTCGATTTTACGCCGCGGAGGTGGTAGCAGCTCTGGAATACCTGCATCTTATGGGATTCATTTATCGCGATTTGAAACCCGAAAGTACGCATGGCTGCCTGCTTTTTGGTCTAGCTCCCAATCTTTTTACTCATTCGTATTCATTCGTAGACATTCTCTTGCATCAGTCTGGTCATATTATGCTCTCAGATTTTGATCTAGCGAAAGCATCAAGTGAACCCGGCGGTAACCCCGTCGTGATCCAGTCTGACCAGAATGGGGTGAGCAACTTTGGCTACGGGCATCTATCTGATGTTGGTCTCACGTAGAGCTGTCTAGACACCCGTGGTGAATACCATGTCATGTACTGCCAATTTTCGAACGAATTCGTTCGTTGGAACAGAAGGTGAGTTGAATATAGCATTGGTTGATCCTCTTGCCAATTTAGACAACGTTTGGTGGCGGTGTATAGAATATATTGCGCCAGAAGTGATTGCAGCTCAGGGCCACACAGCAGCAGTAGATTGGTGGACGCTCGGCATCCTCATTTACGAGATGATTGTACGTATAGTCTTGTCGAGGTAATCTTGTGATGACTAATATTGTAACTAGTATGCTACGACGCCTTTCAAGGGGGCGGAAAGGAACGAGACGTTTAACAATATCCAGACTCTTGGTGTTAGCTTTCGTGAAATGCCAAAGGTGTCCAGGTGAGATGACATTTCTCCTTTTCTTTTTTCTTTTTTTCGCCCTGCGGCTAACTCCGTTGATGCGCGGAGTTAACTGATGGGTTCTCCGTTTGAGTTGTGTATGGTTAAGTCCGTTGAGCTGACAGGACGGGGTTACTGTTTACAGTGCCTGCAAAGACTGCATCATGCGGTTATTGGACAAGGATGAGCGGACACGGCTTGGGAGCAAAACTGGGGCGAGTGAAGTGAAGCAGCACAAGTGGTTCAGCAAGATCAATTGGGGTCTATTACGAAACCAACAACCACCGGTATGTGACCAAATTTAATATTAAAAAAAAGTCAAACTGGATGTGACTGATGGAAATGTGCGTTGTTTGTATGTGTTTGTGAGCAGATAGTGCCGTCATCCTCAAATGGACATGATGCGGTGAATTTCCGGAACCTGAAGGAGTCTCACTCATTGCACTTTGAGGATCAGATAGTTGGTGTGACAGGATCGTCGTCACATCATCTTGAGCAAGCCGACGGTAGGGATTTGTTCGGCGCGTTCTCGAGTGTGACGTTACATTATGACGGAGACAGCTGAGGTGGCATATGGATATGGATCAGGCGTTGTTGATGGATGTGAGGCAGACAGGAGGGATGTATGGATCTGTCGAAAGAGGTGTGCAGTGCAGTGCAGTGCAGTGTTGCTGTTGAATTGGGGTTTTTTTCTTTCTCTGTTGCTTTCCATAGTAAATCATTGTTGCGCACGAGTATAATTACGATAGATCACAAAGCAGCACATGGAACGGGAATTGACTTTGTAATCTTCAGTCTCCGCGACGTGTGTAAAATTGGAGGGTGACACATGGATCGTGCGATTGCTAGATCGAGCATACGGATGCCGTATGCGGATCCTAATAATTTTTGCAAAGCATGACCCTGTTGGCAACAAATTTGGCGGATGACCTAATGGGGACTAGCGGGCACACAATCGAGGATCTGGCTTCCCGATATAGAATGACGCCAGCTGCAAAGACGTTGCAAGTGAAAACAGCTGAACAAGCAAGTTGTTGGAGGGAATTGGAATGGAAATGAGTGTATACGTCGAATGCGACGACGACGACGACGATGAGGACTGGTAACGACGAGAATGGCAGCCTCGGTCCCTCGGGGATGCTAACAATGGGTCAAAGAGTGGATCTGAGATATAGTCACATGTGACATGTTAGCTGTTACGTTACGTACTTCGGAAGACTCCCTTTCTCCACCGTCAATGCGACTACTTTTAGGACCACCGCCAAGTCCCAACTTTCACTTCACCTCCCAATGGCTGACCTCTACCCTCCCTCCTATCCCTCTCGCCACCAGTACTACCCTCCTCCTCCTCCTCCCCCTCTTCCACAGGCAATTACTTCACAGCACTCAGGCTCAAGCACCGCAAGCTCAGATGAAATACACGATCAACCACCCAGCCCCTCAAAATCTTCTGAAGGCCAGCCTCAGAAACCAGAAGCAAAGCCACAAGCTACTTTTCTAACAAAATTATACGCGCAAGTTCTTCTCTCTTTTGATTACTTTCCCATCTAACGCGTTTTCATTCAAATCCAATCAGTCTTCTCGAGCGCGAAGAAAACCATCATATGATTAGATGGGACGCTGCAGGAGAACATATCATTGTAGAGCGTCCAGAACAACTCGCTCTCCATGTCCTTCCAAGCATCTATCGTCAATCAAGATTCGCGAGCTTCTCTCGGCAACTCAATGTACCTACCATTCCGCCCTTCTCCCACTTGTTATACATTCCTGCTTACTCTATCTCTCTCTCTCTCTCTATAATCCAAAGATTTATGGCTTCATGCGTAAAGTAAACTTACGCAATGTCGATCCTGCTATTGACGATCCAGACGCAAGTACTTGGTGTAAGCTCTTTCATTTTCCTTTCTCAACGGAAATTAAATATATATATTCCTCAGCCCACCCCACTCTTAACCGCCATTCCCCGCCAGAGGTAGTCGCCAACTTCAAGCGTCGAGTACCTCCTCGTTTGCCTAAACCCAGAAAACGCGACATGCAAGACGCACCAGCTATCCCTCCACCTCGTTCTGCTATTGGTACTGGCCCTGTCCCTCTCACAGTACCTTCCTCTGTCGGTCCACCTTCCCATAAGTCTGGTATTGGCGGCCGTGCTCGAGGGTTTTCCGCTCCAGGTTCGTTCACACCCCTTAGCCAGGGTGGTACTTCCAATTGGGGCACTACATATCCGCGTTCCGCTTTGCCTCCGCTCACAGTCCCCTCCGACCCTCCACACATATCTCATGGCAATATTTATAGCGGCCCTCATACCCTTCATCCTATAACCCCTACTGACGAGTCTCCGACATCAGGAGGATTTAATCCCATGTCCTCTTACTCGACGTCGAATCGTGACATGATTGTTTCCTCACCATCCTACCCCTACCCAGAACAATCACATTGGTCCTATTCGCAAAATGCCAATGGAAGTTCATCAAGCCATAACGGAAGTCTTTCATCCCTTCTCAATCCCAGCGGCGGTGGCTACTCTCGGCCGACACCGACCATCAACACATCATATGGCTCGCCCTTTTCATCTGTCCCTATGCAAAGCGAACATAGTGCATCGTCTCTGTCACCCGATAGCCGCCCTACAACCGGGTATTCCATGTCGTCTGTCTCTTCTCTCCCGTACCATGATGACCACCTTCAGCATGATTACTCCCGTCCTAACTCCTCTCATCATCGCCCTATTTCGCCTACGCGCCCCCAATCTTCCAAGTCGAGCTATCAACCTGGATCTCTGAGTGTACGCCGAGGACGCCGCCACAGCCAAGCTATGAGCCCTTATCCTAGTCCTTATGACCACAATGACCAGCAACGGCCCTCCACATCTCCTCAGCCAGTCGATGAGCATCCGTCTTCAGGACTGCCGCGTGTGCGAAGTATGATTCAACTTCCTTCTGTCGACAATTATTCTTTCAGCACATCACAGGCTGATTTTGCATACTCTGGCGTACCTGGAACCGTTTCTCACACATCGTCTATGGACTCTATGAACGACAGCCATGGATGGAATCACAGAGCTGTTCGACCTTCGACGTCTACGTCTTCCATGTCTGCTGCATCTCATACATCGTCGACTCAGGCGACAACTCCTCCCATAACGGACAGTTACCATCCCGAGACAGATATCAACCGATGTAAGTGTTGTTTTACTTTTTTTACTTATATTCTTGATATACCCCTCTTCCGCTATACTGCCCCCTCGCCTTTTTCTTTTCTCTTTCGATGTAAACTCAATGACTTGATTCGCTGACTAACTAGCCTTGAAATATCAGTCTCACCAGACTTTGGGTTTGTTGCGATGAACGAACATGTTCCCCATCACTATAAAGTTGCAGGCGAGATGTGATGGCTGTTGGACTCTCTTTTTTTTTCTCTTCGCCTGTTTTGAAACGACACCTGGACGCTGTTACAATGCTGTTTGTTGCTCTGAGGAAAACGACTCTAGTTTTTTTTTCTTTCCGTTTATAAAAAAAATATCTTGATACATCTTTGTTACTTGTATACCTCTTCAGCTGCGTCTGTTCTGATGTGATACCAAGTTGCGGCCTAGACCAATGCTTTTACTTTTACTTTTTTTTGGAATATTCTTATATATTTTTTTTGCCTTGCGGGCTGATGTGGAAACAACAAGAGCAAAGCGAAAGAAATTTTGGTTCCATGCAGATCAGATGAATGATCGAAAAGCAAATAGAATTCCGCGTCAGAAGTTCTGATCGGAAGCAATCCGTTAATTCGGGTCTGATTACAAATTGGTTTGTACAATGGTGCTGTTGTTGCTGCCGCTGCATGACGTCATCTCACCTTGCTGTATTTCGTTGTGGACGGCATTGCGAGCCACAATGGAAATATAGATGAGAATTCCGATGCACATCCCTATCCCAATTAAACTCCACATCTCCGCGGAGGCATCCCGCTCCCGAAGGCTAGACAGCGACGCTCCCATGCTTGTGTGGATGATCACCTTTAGCAACGACAGCCCGGTGCACAACGTGTACGTCTTCAGCGTCAGCATGGGCGCCGCCGCAAGAAGGCAGTTCATCACATTGTATGGGTACGGCGCAAGACGTATCAGAAACAACAGCTTCGGTCGTCTCTCTACCGCCCACACAACCCGCTGGATCGTCCGTGTGGACGTTAGCCATCCAGAGATCGTCTCCACGAAAAATGTCCGCGAGATCACAAACACCGTCAGTGCACCAGACAGCGCCGCTGTATAGGAGATCACAGCTCCTGTCCACGCGCCGAACGTATACCCTGACAACGTAATCAACGTCGAATACAGGGGTATAGGCGCTGATGATGATGATATATGTTATTATCGCAAACACCGGGTGTTTTATTCAACTCACGGAACGTCGTCAAAAAAATAAGCAGGAAAAGCGTCGCGTAACCATAATATAGGTCCCTTTGCAGCCAATGAGATAACTCGTCGAGGCCTAACAGGGGCACGTCATTAGATTACAAAGTCACGCGCAGAATTGATCTCACGTGAAAACACCTCATCTCTGTAAAACCCGATCGCGACGATAAACCCGATGGTCGTTATAGCATACAATATGAGAGGTGTCCATGGTCGCAAAAGGTTCCATATCCGTAGTCCTCTAGGTCTTGTGTAGACAGCGGTCGAGTTGAAGTCCTCCACTAGTAAGGTCCTATTCCGACTCGCAAACGAAGAAGGCTCTCGCAGAAATTGTGGCTGTTTCTGAGGATACTCGGAGGGTATCCCATTGGCGTAAGGGTTATCCGAGCTCGATCCAAACGGGACATTGTGGTTCAAGCGATGAGGTATTGATACTGGGGCTGTATCGAGCTGTCGCGAAGAAGGTCCTGGTGAAGGCTGTGCATTAAATTCGGTGTGGTCGAATTGAAAGTATCGAAATGGTAAGGGAGAATTAACGGTGGAAGATGACACCGGTGATGGGTAAAGGTTAGGAGAAAGAGGACGGATATTGGACTCCATTTTGGATTCCGGCCCAAGAGAGAGAGAGAGAGAGAGAGAGAGAGAGAGAGATTGAGATTGAGATTGAAATGAGAGAAGAAATGAAAGCAGATGCTGCTGCTGCGGAAGGAAGAACCCTAAGAAAAGAAAAGATAGTTCGCCAAAAGTGCGGGAGCGAAAGTTAATGAATGTATGGAAAAGAAAGAAAAATGGGAGGCACACTATCCCTCGGTTATCCCGTCCCCACGCCATTGACAGCCCAAGCATTTGATACCATACAGATATTGCTCCGCTGGCCATACATCAAGTTACTTTAGTTACTGTATGTACCGCTGGCCCAATCCCAAATGGCCCAAAGGCCATCTTTGCCCGTGCAATAAATAGTGACCACATGGAAGCTAAACATTACAAGTACTGGACTCTGATTGCGTTGTATCATCGATACTATTACTAGGTAATACACACGCGTGCCCTGATCACGTACAGTATCCTCCAAACAACGTACACGACTACGACGACTACGACTATACATACAGCCAGGCAGACAACGGAAAAGGTCGCGTCCTGAAGTGTATTTGAGTACGCATGTGCAAGGCACTCCATGTGCCACACCTCTCACCTGTCTAACGAAATATCTCCGCCAACAGGCCAGCTGACCCGTGCTACACGCCCCTCCCCGCAAGATATCACTGCCACCTTGCGTCGGTCGCCTTGCTGGATAGCTATGATCTCCTCAATTTTACTCAGAGGGCGGACCGGTAGCGCCAGTGTTAGGTTTACCAGCAGCGCTCTATCCCACTCCAAAACCCAGCGGCGCTTGTACAGCGAAAGTGCAACACAGAAGCCCCCGTCAGGACATGCACAGTGGTATAGTGATACTCTACCAGCTATGGTACCCATATTCCTTTTGGGTTCAGCTGTATATCTCGTACGAGTCTTTTTTTTTTCCTTTTTTTTTCCCGGCCCGAATTCACAATTCGATTGGCTAGGCCCTTCAACTCACACAACACAAGTTGTCACACGAGAAATTTGTGGAGGAAGCCTCGACTCGCATACGTGCTTTAGAAGCGGAAGTAAATACCTTACAGGAAAAACGGGCAAGCGAATCCGTAACCACGAACTCAAAAGAGACACCTGTTCACTCAATGAAATCATGGTGGTGGTGGTAAAACCCATTGATTGTAAATTAGTGCCCTAAATGCGTGCGAGTGATTTCTCCACTCATGGTAGATGATTAATGAGCGAGATTTGGCAAGTCTACATTAGCTTCTTGAGTATAACATTCTTTTGGCCGTGGTAAAGTTTCATGGAGCTGTAAACGTGTTAAAGTTTAATCAGAGCAGCACCACAACGAGGCGAGGTAACAGTACCTTAATATGGCAGCAGCAAGACCGGCAATGGTCTTCACGGGCTCCCTAAGGCGTTGGATCTTGAATAGATCGTATGCTGTAATAGTATTATGTCTAGATCGACCATCTTCGCGGACAACAAAACTGCTACTTACAAACAAAGATTAAATCCATCGCCAGCTTCGCGCGTGATATTTGCAGCCAATAATCTTGCTTGCGCAGTCTCGAAAGCTCCCTGTCATCGATTTTGGTATCTTTAGGTCTCGATTTGGCCGTGACACCACTCATTGACTCCGAGTACAAACGTGACTCAACTGGGGTCCATTACTCGGTTCAACGAGGCAGAAGAGCGCACAAAGGTGTTGACTGACCTGCTTGCTGGAGATTCCCAATCACTTGCCGCTCCAACCCATTCTCCACTAACCCCACCAACGTGGCTAGAAACCAACACCAATCCGAAAAGCGTCCCACGCGCTCACCGAACCTTTTGCTAAACAAACCCAACAGCGAAAGTGTGGCCAAGTCATCTGCTCCAGCGTGGATTAGTTCAAGCAGTACCGGAGGAGGCGCGTATAGAAATGCATGCAGAAACGGCCGTGCAGCCTTTTTAGTCTTTTCCGCGGTCACTTCGCTGGAGTAAGGTACAGATTGTTGTGCTGTTATCTGGTTTAGAGGACCCAGCCAGTTGAACAGCAATAGACACTTCCTATTTATAGTTCGAATATGTAGTATACTGTTTATGTGTCGAACATACCGCGTGAAAGACAGTCCAGAAGCTGTTGAACTAAGACGTTGTACTAGTTCCTTGTCCCATATGGGTCGTGAAGGTTGCCGGAGGACTCGACTTCGCGATACTGAAGTATGGAAAAGAAGGTATAGGCGTATTGAATACTGAATCAATTTCTGATTTTTGGATTGAGAAAGACAAATAATAACTCGTTGTATTGAAGGAGGACGCACAAATGCCTTGTCCCTTCCGTTGCTAGTAAGAAACAAATCTCTCCAGACTTTTTCTCTCCTAACAGTTTTTGACACGTGTTCTTTCCCCTCTTCGATGATTTCCTCCGGTTCGACCTTCTCAGCGACAACATGCGAAGCGTCAACTGCAGGGTCATATGAGCTTTGTGCGTAGACATGCACGGCAGAGCTAGAAGCCATAATAGAAGGTCTAGGTGTTCGGGGAGGATGAGCAGAAAGCGGGTTCATCTGAAACGATGCACTGGCGTCAAAAGGCGAAGAATAGAAATCATCTTGCTCATGAGAAGAGGATACTGGCTGGTCTGACGGAAAGGATATCGACGACATTCAGAGTGAACGCCAGG
>JABCKM010000075.1:3628-18345 GCA_018221805.1 Rugosomyces carneus
GTCGTCGCCTTTTCCTTCTTCTCCTTTGTCGTCGCGCCAACCGCTTTCCGTGTCTTGGGCGCAGTTTCACTATCTCGCTTCCGTTTCTTGCTCTTAGCCTTTTTCTTACCCTCATCGTCCGTCTCTAGCTCGTCCACCTCCCCTCCTTCATCCTCTGGGGCAGCAGCAGCATCAGCGGCGGCGCCAGCTTCGTTGAGTACAGCAACGGACGCGGCCAAGGCGGATGCACGGTCTGCTTCCCAGGATTCGGGGTCTAGGGCTACGCGATAGCCTTGGAGGAGATCACCCGACTTTTTGAATGGTTCGGTGATGTAGGATTCGATTTCGTGTTTTTGGAGTTTGGAGATGTCCTTTGCGACTAGCCAGGCGCTGGGTTTTAGTTGGACGCATGAATAGAACGAGAATGATATGGCAAAAGGAGAAGATAGTTGGTCCAAGGAAGGGGTGTGTGGATAGTAGGAGAGCAGAATACACCGTTTAGTCGCGCCCAGAAGAGTCAATGACGATGAGAAGAGATAGGAAACATAGCATTAGGGATTTGATATGAAGAGAAAGGTGATAGAGCCAACATCAGCTCGTATCGCAGAAGGACAGAGTTCGGAAACACTAACAAGTCACCTGTAGGGAAGAACCGCACACAGTAGAAGTTGGACTTTTTAGCTGGTCGTTCGTGTTTTACAGCTTCTGGGGCAGTATCTGGATCCACAATCTGCAAATATGCTCGTGAGATAGGGCGATGAACTCGAAGCTCTAAAGAAAAAAAACCGACCATCCCAGGCCATGGTGGATAGCCCCGAACCTTGCCAAGCACGATGTCGCGCCAAACATAAGATGGAACCTCCTTTGGGGCTGCTTTTGCGCCTTTTTTGCTCATGAGAGACTATTGAAAAAGAAAAGGAGAAGAAAAGAGGAATTTTGGGTCGACAGCGGAGAGTTGGGCCAAAACGAGAGACAATCAACAAAGGCCATCCCCTTGCTAAACTTATTCCCACGGGTGGTAACGTGATCTACATCAACCCACGAGGGGTCTGTGCGCGTGTTTTTAAACTCTGTCCCGCGATAACAAATGCCCGACAGCGACGAAGACATACCACAGAATACAAATCACCAACATGAACAGGAGAATCCTAGTCGCCGTCTACTCTTGACTTCATTCGCACATCGTCGAGGCCCTCTCAACCCCAAACCCACTGAGGGTCTTCTCTTCGACGTTCGATCGCTGCCTAATCCACAGAGACAGCTTCGTATACTGTTCACGGGCACATATAGCGAGCTTAGACGCGACCTTATGTCAAAAGAGCCCGTGCGCAAGCGGGTTGATGAGATGATCGCTGCCATTAAAGCTCATTTGGCTAGCTTGGACGCATCCGACTCCGGGGAAAATGAAGAAGTCAAAGATTTGGAGGTCAGGGTGGGCGTGCGTTGTGAACTTGGACGACATCGTAGCGTTGCTTGTGTCGAGGAGCTGGCGCGGGTCCAGTGGCCGGAGGGGTGGACCGTGCAAGTCACACATCGAGATCTCACCATACGGTCATCAGAACGGGGAAAGGAGAAACGTCGTGCTAGGAAAACAGAGGAGGAATCTGGCGATGAATGATAGTAGTAGGAAGTGGTTTCGGGGAAATTTTTCAGTTCATAAATTATTCACGAGTTCTACAAGACGAGCGTCCCTTGTACACTAGTTTTTGGGAAACATTTTGGTATACCATTTTACTGTATCAGCAACCCCCTGTTCCATTTGTCCAGTAATCCCCTCTACGGTCAACAAACTGAACGGCGAAGATCTGGATTCAATAACGAAGCCACTCAAATTTGGGGAACCTGATAAATTCAAGATCTCTTGCTACCCGCGGTACTTCACGGTCCTTCACGGTCCTCACCGGAAAAAAAAATGCTTCCGCTCACCCCGCAGGCATGATTATCAATTTATGAACCCTCCGTCTCGGAGATGGATCGAATTTACCCTCATAGTTTGAATGTATCCAAATTGATAGATATGTAACACCGAAAAACTCCAGTAATGATACATGATACAAGTATGCAAATGCCGTCGGCCCACATTGCGAAAAATCGGAGAGTACTCGTCCCTGAATATTACTATTTCGCAAACATCACGAGGACCTCAAGTTTTTTGCCACATCTGAATCGTCAATCTCCTTCCGATCGCACCAAAAAAAAACCTTTACGTGCCTTGGATCCTGTTCGCTACTCCCCCATCAATTCTTATTCATTTAACAAAACAGAATATGTAAAACTGCTTGGCTTCTTTTTTTTGACGAGGTTTTTCATCGTAAAATTTCAAGTGATCGGCATAGTCAAGACAGTTGGATGTCGACATTAGATGCATGCGAAACAAGCTTCACAAATGCTCCAATCTATGATGCTTTCGTTTCGTCAACAAAGATGGCGCAGAGTACTGATTGCTTCTTTACATGAGGTCCTGTGGTCGACTACTAGCTTTGTTGGTTATAGAGGGGCTACGAAGTATGACTGTTATGTTGCAATGAGCCTGAAGAAGCCCGTAATGGACACATACCAAAACAGCGGTCTGATGGAACGATCTTGAACCTTCCATTTTGGTGGGGGTCGAGACTCTTTTATCACCGCCAGTCGCGGAGATGATCTAGATAACCTCGCCAGGTGATCGATTACAGTATTATTATGATGTGACAACCTCTTAGCAGGGAGACGAGCGTTACAAGGGAATGATCTCATCGGAAGTATCAGAGTGAGTGTAAAGAAACAACAAGAAAGAGTACATGGTATACGAATGGTGGAAACGATCAAAGGAGAGTGGCCAAGTTGACCTCGACGGGTCTGACTAGTGAACAAACAAATTCGAATGCATGGGGGTAAAGGATGGTGAAGGCATTGCTGCGTAAAACCGATACAGGCTGATGTTTAAAGTGAAGGAAGGGTGTAATTTGTCGGCATGGGTAGTTCGATGCCTTCGACACTGCATGCTTCAATGAGGCGTTGTCGTAGGTCGTCAACCTGGCGCTGCAAAGCTGGTCGTTTTGTGAGTTGGCGTTCATACGGACTCTAGAAAATGAAGTAGTTGTGCTCCTTACCGGGACAAGGCCAAAGACTGCTCATCACCTCGACTGGGAAGAGGAACGATTTGGCAAGAAGCAGCGCGTTCTTTAAGTTTCGATCATAGTCATATAAGACGAGACATCTTAGAACCAAGGTTAGCTTGGTGAAAGATAAGAGGGAAACAAAATCTACATAGAGAGTTGATTCGTGAACCAAGTGACTTGATAGGGACGGCGAGTTAGCTGGTAGCCTTGGGCCCCTTCGAGGTGGTTGATTGTCGACCTAACAGCTTTGATTACAAGATCCTGATACCATACTAGCGGGAGCGGTCAGGACATGGGAGTCTCAAAGTAACGAGACTTACGCCATTCTTCCGCGTGCTGGCGTTTGAAAATAGGCGGACCACTGCCCAAACCTTGTAAGCTAGGGAGATGGTAAACTGCAGATTTACGTACTCAGTGGAGGAAGGCACCAACCTGCGTAACATCTGCGTGATTGTGATTTGTGTGCTATGGATGGATGAGTTTTGGTATTCGGCGCGATATGAAAGACGGGAAGAACTGCTTCCACGATAAACGGGGGATACTCGGTCGAGGACTTCACCTGGAAAGAGTATGGCGTACTAGAGTAAAAGTCATCAGCTATGCACTCGCGTATGGGTATTTCGAAGCTTACATTTGAGGAATTAGTTAGAAAGAATTCAGGTGGGTCTCGATTGAAAGCGACACATTGTGACACATAGTTGCACATGAGACTCAAAGCACTCCAGCAAAGCCGGCGACACTCTTCATCGCGGATTTGACTGTCCGTCCAAGTAGGATCCCAAGGGGGGATATAAGACCATGAAGAGAAGAGATTGGGTACTTGGGGTGCGTCCGGTGGTATGCAGGTACACTTCCTATTAGGGCTGTCGTCGATAAGGGGGCCCAGATGGACTACCGGGACGCCGCCAACAGGGTAGTGCACGACATCCTGGTCATTGGCGTCGATAGTTGTGAGGGATGTTGAGCGAATTAGGAGATCAACGATAAGCAACGCTTGTTCAACACGATCAGGATTATACATCGGGTGAGCTGACGTTTCAAAAAGTGCGAGGATCTGGAAACAAAGAGAGGTTAGTAATAATGTATTGTGGACATGGCTACGTCTTACCAAGGCAGCTTCAGCGAGGGATGCGTCAACCCATCCAGAAGCCATAGAACTTTCCAGGTAAGATTGGGCCGTAGATCTGAGCCATAGCGCTTTCTCGCGGCCTGGCGCTTTAAACTCTAGCTCACTCGATTTCATCAGTGTCGCCATGGCGAGTCCAGCGTAAATGAAAGCGGGTTGAATCGAAAGTCTCAGCTCTTCATCCAACAGCATCTTGATGAAATAGTCGAGGTTCAAAAAGAATAGCCAGTAACCGGTGTCCGTGAACCTGATTGATCAAAAGTAAGGTGGTTGTCTACATAGAAGAGTTAGGAACGGACAAATATGTAAGGTCTCGCTCGATGTCCCTTAGGCTAGATGAGTATCAAAAGAGGTTAGTTTGAGAATTGGTATAGTAGTAGCGAACGGACGGGTAGCTGATCAAAAAATTATTCCACCAGAGCTTCTGGTTGTGCTTCACCGTCGGTGAGGCAGGCATCCGAAATTTGTGGTGTTGGGTAGGCGCAGACCTCATGATGTTGACATCTAGTGGGCGTGGAAAGGACGACTTCACATAAGGGCCTTGATCTAGTGGATATGCGAGATGACGAGGCATAGATGATACTTCATGCTAGACAAGCGATGAGTTCTACGGATTGACACGGAATTGTAGAGAGAAACAAACCCCAGCTGGAGATGTCTCTTCTGCGGTGATTCTTAGATCTACTGGAGCACCTTGATGGTGCTGGAGCTGCTCCTGCAAACGAGAGTCGTGTGATCGTTCTTGATACCTCGATGACTGTGGCCGAGGCCTGTCACTCGCCATGTTCTCCTTCACCTGAGAGGTTGATGGAGCGGTGTCGCGAGTGGCAGATGAGCGATCAGTAGAGGGGCGCTTTCGCTTCGGGGTAGGAGTCTCAGGTCCGTCTGGAAGACGCCTTTTACATCTCCGGTGGCGTGTACCAGGATTTTTATCTGGGCCCCGTCGTTTTGGAACCGAATCGTACTCGCAAGCGTTGGATCGTCGGACGCAATTGCTACATACAGGTCTTGTTGAGTCGCAACGGATTTTTCGACCACGACTGTGATAGACAAGCAGGGTAACGAAGCGCGCAATCCATTAGTATTCCGTTATAAGGCTTAATGAAAGAACATAATGAACGTAGAACAGCGCGTACCATTGACGACAGGCTATGACAACAGTGGATACCTCCCTTCGAGGTTCGCGTGAGCCGCCCGCCGCAGGACTACTCGAAGAAATTTCTCCATACTCGGATGGCGATGACATGGGAACCTCGCGACCCCCATCCATTAGCATTATGGAGGATGTTTTGGTTTGTCTGGAATAGAAATGATCATGGGACGGTTCACCAGGTAACCGTCGCTCAGAGATATTAGAGTACCTCAAGTCAACGGACCCACCGCCTTGCAAGGAAGGGTGACGAGAATTAGAAAGCGACTGGACAGGCAAGTCGTGAGGAATGTGGTTACGAGGTTGAGGAGTAACGGGATAGTAGACTGAAAATGCATGTTGTGGGCTTGGACTGGGAAGATCTGGAGGTGTATTGATGAGCGGAGCTTGTTGTGCGTTCAGAGCAGTCCCGTAGTGGTATTGCGGCGCAACGATGGCTTGTTCACGTTCAACGTCAAGATGATCAGTTCGATACCGGACTTTTTTGGAAGAAGTTCATGAGAGCTCATAGTGAATAAGTATTTCAAACTGCTGCGATAGCAACAACTTACAATTGTTGCCGTGTGGAGGAGGAAAGGAAGCTCCGAAGTGGGTGGGGGAATGTAAAACTGACCCGCTTTCGCTAGACTGCGCCCCTGCATCGGCATTCAATGTATGCTGAAATGGAGGGTAGATGTCGCTGTTGTGACTGGCCACCATGACAGGCTTGGAAACAGGCGAAAGAAAGGCGGGATGACAAGACGGACAGTGCGACTGGTGAGGCCACGCGAGTTTGGGTGTAAGAAGGAATTAAGTTCTCGTGCCCACGGTAGATCGCGAACGAAATCCAGTGTGAATAACCTTATGCGAACGAGAACTGATTCGAAGATCAGAAGGTCACATATTTGTGTTTTCCGACTGGAACCAAAAAAAAAAAAAATTGAAGGGGCAAGCTCACACGAAATGATTTCGAGATCCCTGAGCAATGATGGGGGTGTTGTCCTGTAAAGGTTAGCGGCAAATGTAATTTTCCAATGACCGTTAGCTTAGATTGAGCCAGGTACGGTCTTATGTCGGGGATGGATCACAGAAGGCAAAAAATACATAAACTTCAGGTGCGTGTACGGATGAAAGTCTCTATACTCGTTTGGGTTGATAAGGGTCCCCCAACACGGCCCTATTCCGGCTAGATATTCCCACGCTCAAATCCAAATTACTGGATCCTTGTACCTGGTCGTCACCCACGTGGACGCAGCACAAAAGCCGGGGTGAGAACACACAGTTTTACCCTCCCAGATTTCTGCGCAGAATACATACAGTAGAACCTTTGGAAAACATAGCCGGGGGGCCATCTACAGTCCCGCCTTTTAGGCTCCTCTAAAGTTTGCTGCATGTCGCCCGTCAAACAAACTCTTACCCCAGATGCTACACCCTGAGCTGAGTTAGTCATTATCGTCTCCAATAAAGTATCGTTTTCCATTTCGGAGAAACTCGTGGCAACTAATTTCCTGTCAAGTAACCCCTGCCCCCACATTCGTTTTCTTGCCCAGCTTTTGCGCAATCCCTATAGAACATTTCTCTCTCACCGTTGCAGCCTTCCGGCCAAATAATGCCGAGCTTGAGACGGAGCCGGTAATAAACCAAATATCTTGCGAGCACAATATTCACACTAGCATACGCAAGGGCATTCACGATGACACGCCGCTCGGAATTCAGCGCAAATCGATTGACATCCGCCGCCCTTGATGGTAGCACAATCACGCGACATCAAATAGTGACCTGCGCCAGTTTCCCTCAAATTTCGGAATTACAATGCATTGTAATAGAAATGTAGAAATGTGCCTGACTTGCACGACTTCATAGTGCCTTTCCCTCGTGCTCTGGAGGCTTCCGAGCAGAGACATTCTGCAGAGGCCCGCATTGCTCAGCCAGCATGACAGGATGCAGGAAGTAAGGCTTCCTTTGTTTTCCCCTTTCGTTGAAGTAATCACATCGGCTCCAACAAAGAATATGTCTCTGGAAGAACCACGAATCATGCATCTGCGGAGCGATAAGGAATGGAATAGACGGCGACTCTGATTGATCGACAAGTGGGTCTAGACTTTTTGACGCCCGCCCGCACGATGCTCCCAGCGAGGTTGGTTAGCTGTGGAGAAAAACAACCAAAGAGTCAGGGAAGACTCGCTTAACTTGTCACGCTCCCCGCATGGGTCATTCCCTACCCTGAGGGCAAACCACCTTACTCGGTCGCATAAATAGTTGTTCCATTCGTCGAACGCACCGATAAAGGTGGGAACTTGAATGGAGAAGAACCCTGTAAGTCCGATATCGCAGTTAAGCAGGATTGTTTGGATTATGTTCTGCCATTTTGTGGTCAAATGACGACGTATTGAGAGTGAGGCGTCTAGATATCTAACCCCTAAGGGCTGTCTGTATCTAAAATCGTTACATGCCATGAGCACGACTATCGTTACGGGAGTTTCATTCGTAGTAGGTAACAAATAAGCGCGCATGATGTCCTTGCCTTCAAATCCAACGTATCCATACTTACAGAAACGGCCAAAGGTTGTGATCAGATGTTTTCTTTATTTTAGGGCTCTCGTAATCCTCCCTCCAGATTCGTCACACCGAGAAAGCAACGGACGGCAGTTCCGGCCCCCAAGAGGCTTATTATGGAACCCGAGATTGCTCTAATTTCGCCTTTCACACATGAATGGACAGTAAAAAAGGTCAAGTGACAAGAAGCGATACTCGTCATTAGTGGTGTTTATCATGGGCCGTCTTGTATGTCATGCCGAAACTCTATGTCCTTGCGCAGCCGGGTTTGAGACCCCCCCCCATAACATCAAAGAGGATTTGCGCGTCGCCACCTGTGTGTTGCCCTTTCCGTATGTTTCTGATCTCCAAAAGAGTCGTACCTGTCAGGATTCTGCGTATCGTGCACAAAAAAGTTCTTAAACGTTCCGAGCAGATCCTGTCTTTGATTTTAAAGCCGGAGGTATAAAAAAATGCACACGGAACGTCACGACGATGGATTCCAGACCGATTCGGGGGGGGAGATACAACAATCGCTTCATGAGAATTAAAGTTTTTAATTACCAAAGTATGGGATGGAGTTCAAATGAAAAATCTGAATTACTCGCCTTCTGTATCACGCCGCTGTCCAAATGAATGAAGATTTTAGTGGTTGCTCCGGATGAGCCACGAACGGGGTAAACTTCCGTATAACCAATGAAAGTTAGGGATACCAGCGACGAAAAAACTGAAAAGGCAAACTTGGTCGTTTAGGTGGCCAAGCATGTGAATACCGGTGGCTAGATATTTCCCCAATAACAGGTTGTGAAGCCAACTAGGAGCGTTCGGTGGTACAAAAAAGGCCTTCTCTGCAATTGACTCGGCTCGCACGGATGTCAAATAAAAACATGCCAACGAACGAATAAGTGGGTCAGCTGGATTGCAGTGGGATCGCTCAACCACGCTTTCTGCGTTCGCTTAGATTAGATCAGCAAGACGTCAACAAGTGAACGAATATTAACACTATATTAACTTACTGTAACGCAACCACTTTAATACTCCCAAGGGCCATGCGGTGATCAGCTGCCTGATGGCCCTGGTCGGCAATTGTCTTGCCCCCATCCTGCTTGGTCAGCAAACGAGCTTTCAGATTCTTGTCGCGATGCTGTTTGCTAGAAAGAACGAACAATCAGACTCAACGCATGGAACAAGCGCAGGAGATTATAGATTAGATACCCAGCAACCGGCGCCCGCTCTAGCTTCGACCAAAATCCATCTGGCAATCCTTGGAGTTGCGATGGTTGATGCACTAGGAGGTCCGGCAGAATTCCACAGGCGATTCACGTTCCCGCTGGTGACGACCATGATCCCGAACCAAAACTTTTCTCTACCCGCTGGAGTCTGGACCGACGATACTTCGATGATGCTTTGCCTCGCACGATCTTTGGCGTCCTTTGGTCGGGAGAGGGGTCAGTTGGGCGGTTTCGATGAACGACATCAGTTGGAGGCGTATTCGGCGTGGTATGAAGAGGGAGTCCTGTCAGCTGTCAATCATTGTTTTGATATCGGGGGCTCGACGCATAGGGCACTTACTATATATATGGCGTCACGCGGGCGGGACATAAAAAGCACGCTTGATGATATAAGGGGTGAGATGGGAGGCGACGATTATGCGGGAAATGGGAGCTTGATGCGTGTCCTACCCATAGGATTAGCATACTGGGGTGATGAAATATTGGCAAGAGAATACGCGAGACGGAGCAGTGGCACGACCCATCCGAGCGAGATATGTCAAGAAGCATGTGAGATCTGGACTATCATGATTGTAAGAATCATGCAAGCATCGACGAGCAAGGGAGAAAAGGAACTTACAAAGCTTGACTTGGTCAAGATCCTCGCGGATTTCTCTTACACAAGTACCCTCCTTCGAGACGCATTAGCACTTCCAGTAGGGGTCGAAACGTTGCCTTCCGAGTTGAAGGATCACGAGAGCTATTACCGCACACATCACCCGATCCTGCGACTTGTTGCGAAAACGGAAGCTGGGACGAATAAGAAACGGACAGCATCCCACAAAACTATACCTACGGTTGCTGATCTCCCTTCAACTGGCTATGTACTTCACACTATTGTTGCCGCACTTTATTGTTTCTTTGCTACAGCGACCTTTGAAGATGGTGCTATCCTAGCGGTGAATTTAGGAAACGATGCAGATACGGTTGGAGCCGTTTACGCAAGTCTTGCAGGGGTTTGGTATGCCGGAGAGATAAGCCGGGATGGTGGCAAATATTGGACCGAGCGAGTGAAAGAATGGAAATCCATGCTTTTTCGCCGAGAGTTGGTAGAAGATGTTGCGAGCGAGTTTGTTGGGGTTTTCAAAAAGCCTTAACGTTTAATTGATGTTAGATTTAGAATGATCAACGATTCAAAAACAAAGGTTCAGTATGACTAGGATCGATATAAATGCATTGCACACTCCGCAGAGCTGCTCGTTTAAGAAGATAAACTCATCAACGAAGGAAATAAAGGAATTCTTGACTTACGATGGTGGTTGGGGTTATTTCGTGGCATTACCTAATCCAACCGTTTGCATTTTAGGCTCTCAACTCAACTCCACGTGGTACTGCTGCCAACGAGCACCCGTCTTATTACCGACTTGCCCTGGCCATAGACCGGTGACCTACGCCCCCTTGTCATTCGGGCAATTCAAGACGCTCGTCTTAGCCGAGCCATATGACCCATGTGGTCAGCTTTTGGGGGGCTAGTACATAAATGAACATCAATCGCTGTCTTTCTCAACCTCGCAGCCATGCTCAAGAAGACCTGCTTATTATTTCTCGCTGCCGCGTCTTTCGTCTCGTCCGTCGATGTCAAGGGTAGCCTTAATTCTCTAGGTATCGCTACATCCTTCCCAGAAGACCCAACATATGAATCGGCTAGCCTACCGTGTGAGTTTACTTATCATCCTTCTGTCGTTATAAACTATAAAAATATACATCTACAGTCAACCGACGTTTCTCGTTCAACCCGCTCGTCATAACCTTTCCGAAAAGCATCGGGGAGATCTCCGAAATAGTCAAAATCGGCGCAGCTGCGAAGGTACCAGTTGTCGCTCGGAGCGGAGGAGTACGTTGACCCACTATATCAAGGTTTACAGTGACTAAAAAATTCCGTCCGTTGTTTAGCACAGCTACATCGCGAACGGAATTGGAGGCCAAAACGGCACCATCGTCGTCGATCTCGCTAACTTGAAAAAAATCACCATCAATACCGCGGAAGGGACGGCACTCATCGAGGGAGGGAATCGCCTGGGTGATATTGCAGCGGCATTAGGCAAAGAGGGACGAGCTATACCTCATGGGAGCTGCCCCTATGTTGGAGTTGGGGGCCATGCGGGTGTGTGGTTTTCGCTTTCCACTTGCCAACTGTGTTGAACATCCTTGATTAGCGTATGGTGGCTTTGGCTTTACGTCAAGGATGTGGGGTCTGACGCTTGACACCGTCTTGGCTGCCGATATCGTTTTAGCCAACGGCACTATCGCCAGAACTACGAGTCGCCAATATTCTGATTTGTTTTGGGTAAGTTTTTGCGTAATAGTATACATATCGTGTTCTTACATGTTTTTGTAGGCAATACGTGGCTCAGGAGGCTCTTTCGGAATCATCGCTTCTTTCGAGGTCAAGACTTTTCGCTCACCTTCAACCGGGACCATCTTCCAATACAGTTGGGACGGTATCAATACTACCACAGCGACTCGCATAATATCCACCATCCAACGCTTCGTACAAGTGCACAACATTCCCCCTCATCTCGGCGCCGAGATCAACTTGTTTCGGGGAGCTGTGGTCGGTACCATCTCCATGTCATTTGTTGGTGGATGGTACGCCCCTCTACAAACTTTGAATGCCACCGTAAATCCTTTACTACACCAATTGCCACCCATATCGAGGACATCATTCTTTACGGGCACTTACTTGGATACTGCTGAGAATCTAGCAGGCGGGTCACTCGACACGTCGGCGCCCGATGGCCATGATACGTTTTACGCAAAATCACTTTTGACACCCGAGAGCGCTCCAATGAGCGATGCCGCAATTCTTGCTTATACAACGTATCTTGCAAACGAGGGTTTCGCTGCTGAAGTGGTATGTTCTTTGGACTCGGACAAGAAGAGATCGGGACCGCTGACCCTCCCACATTTTTTTTTCTCAAGGGTTGGTTCATCCAGATGGAACTTTATGGCGGAAGAAATTCAGGAATCAATGCCGTGCGACCTGATGCAACTGCGTTTGCGCACCGACGATCTCTTTTCTCTATTCAGTTTTACTCTTCTGCCCCGAACAATATCCCGCCTTATCCGGAGTCAGGCTTCACTTTCATGGATGGTACGTCGTTCATCCTATGAACGTGTAACGGCGAGTAAACTGTCGAATTTAGGTTTGGTGGGTAGTATCACGTCGAATAGCCCTCCGACGTGGGATTATGGGTAAGTCAACTGATGTGTCGAGGAGGCGATGCTGATATATGAGCTTAGTGCATATCCGAATTATATTGATGAAAGGCTTGGAGAATGTCAGTTTCATTCCAACTGTTGATCTTATATCCAGTCGACTGATACGTGGCTTATATTAGGGCGGCAACGATATTATGGGTCCCACTACAGTCGTCTACAAGCTTTGAAAGCGAAATACGATCCGTCCGATATCTTCGACTTTCCTACTTCTATTGATAGTTAATCTAAATTGCGTGTTGAAATATTCGGAACTCGATATATACGCAAGATGTTTATCAGCCCAGCTGACGATACGAGAAAGATGATTCATATGTTGACGTACGTAGCAGCCAAGTCGACACCTAAAATAACTTGCAATCTGCCGTGTACTAAATTGTTCACAAGTTGACGTCGATCAATGCCCATGTGACTGTTGTTGGATATAACACGGGTCTTGCTCAGCTCACATGTATTCCAGCTCCTCGTAATGTGGTGAGATTCTATTCTCGAAATTCGTGGGTATTCTACTGCGAAGACTAGATAGGCCTCATCAAAGAACTTGATCAAACTTGAAGGAGCTTGATCATTATGGAGCGCTTCGCTCACAACTGCTGAACATGAAGGATTTGACCGACAACTCCTTGACAGACAATCAAATACTACCTCACACAATCATAATTAGACCCCACATCTTTCCAAGCCTCCGAACAAAAGGATCCTTCTTCCTAGCCTGCTTATAAGCTCACGTACCTTACACAATGCAACTCTCCCTAGCCTCCCATTCCGCTTGGCGTCAAAACTATACTCGCAGAACTTGAATCATGTCGAGTACTGCTCCTCTGGAGCGATTCTTCCTCGCCGGAGATTTCATAAATGGCGTCGGCTATGGTATGTTCATGATCCGCGTTTAAGGGACCTCTCAAACTAACTAGACTACACAGGGGCCCAGCTAGTCCTTTGGACGAATTGTGCACTTTATTTGTGGAAGACAAGGAACTCGAGACCTTACTCAAGAGTCCTGCTAGCCTACATCACTGTACTGATTAGCATCGAAACAGTATACATGATCGCCCAGGCATACACCGTGCAGGATATGTATGTCGACCATCGCAACTATCCAACTGGACCTTGGCAATATTTCCTTGATACACAGTACCTCTGGCAGGACGTCCTGTTTTTCGTGACGATCTTCGTTCTCACTCTCCTCTCAGATCTCCTCGTCGTAAGTTTCTTCTACGGTAGTTATGGGAGTCACCCATCAACTCATAATCCGACAGCTTTGGCGCTGCTGGGTCATCTGGACGTCGGCTGGAAGATTTACGGCATACGTGGTCGCTTTCATCCCAGCTTTGATGGTTCTTTCTTCGATCCGTGAGTTGGCTATCAACATAACAAGCGGGCGCACTGACCTGGGACCCATCAGCCCTCGGAATTGTGTGGACATTAGCGTCAGTCAATACGAACCTATACGAGAAGCTCCCCACCACAATGGGCACTGCTTACTATGCAGTATCCTTATCGGTCAACATCCTCATTACCGCCCTCATTGTTATTCGTCTCCTACTCTACCGTCGCGAACTGCGGAAACTTCTGCCCGATGAGCCTGCTTCGCATTATGTCTCCCTCTCAACTATCATCGTCGAATCTGCGGCCCTCTACTCGTTCCTCGCCATTCTTTTCATTATTACCTATGCCATCGGCCATCCATTGAACCAAATATTTCTCGCAAGCGCCACAGCAGCACAGGTAAATCCTTAATCCTCTTTAGGTATTCCTCAGGTCTACCAGGTGCTGACAACTCCTGGTTGTATCAAGCAAATTGCAGGGTACCTTATCATTTACCGCCTTGCAGAAGGCAAAGCGTGGAAGAAGAATACCAACATCAAGCCGACGTCTACCCTTCCCACAATGGGTTTCGCAGTCACAAGGTCCAAAAAGGCGGGAGAAATGACAACGTTCCAGGCCATAGATCCCGGTCTCTTGTCTGGTTCAACGCCGGGCATGGACTCGTCATATGAGTCCACTTTGGGTAAAGGATCGGCAACAATGTCGGATAAAAACGAGCACGGTATTTGGCGTCGCGAAAAGCAGGAGAAATCCTCGGAACAGGTGTGATGTAATCGCAGACAGCACTCTCTCCTTTTATTCTTCTTTTGGTCTTGGTTAGCTACTTGTGTAGAGGAGCAATTCGTGGGGTCTGATGTATTTTGCCTTTGTCATTTGTCGACGCCGTCATTGCTTGCATATCGCTTTCCACAAACAATCCATGATCCTCCAAAATGGCCAGTAATTCATTAGTGATTGCCAATTGCATACCCCAGCAAGCTTAGTTAGACACTTGGCACAATCTATGGACAAGATATTGGGGGTTGCAG
>JABCKM010000077.1:0-12721 GCA_018221805.1 Rugosomyces carneus
TAGTAGCAGAAGCTTGGAGCGAAATTATATGTTGCTCGAACGACATGATTCAATTCAACGAAAGAAATATTCTTTCCATCACGAGGAAGGATGCCTGTGAAAGATGATTGTAGGTAAGTGCTTATGTAATGAACTGACTTCCTCACCGTGATTTGCTAGGGCATTGAGAGCAGGACAGGAACCCCTGCTATCGCCCTCCTTTGGAGCAATATATTCTGGCCATTTCCCACCCGCACCAGGATGTCCAGCAGGTGTCACAGATCCAATCTTTCGCTTGGGCAACACAAGGTTGAGGAACGTAAGACTAAAATCCCATGCAAATATGTACAAGTCGGTCAACACTTTGACGAGGAACATGGTGGGTGGGTAGCAAACTTCTCCAACAACAATTAAAGCCCTTTATACCCCAGCGAAGCGAAGCACTGATCCGAATTTGACTAATAGGGTTAAACCATTCTGACTGTCAGAAAACGGCATTTGGCGTTCGCTGGGAACACCACTGTGTATTCTCTTATTCAAGCGCAAAGTTCTCTTCTACACCTTAACCTTATCCGCTTAAAAATTCTTGTTCACCACTGCTCGAAATCAAAAGTGCCGTGCAGTCGGGTATTAATTTTCATATAATCAGCCTCATTGTCAGGGGTGATGTAGCCAAGACGAATGAAAAGGTCAAGGAGAACTGCGTGTCAAGTCAAAAATTTTCAACGATAACCGAAGGAACGAACAAACCAAGGGCACAATTAGGTTTGAAGCGTCCATCGCGCATCTTTTGAGTCACATCGCTATACGATAAAAGCTATCACAGTCGCTGTTAATGGCGATTATCTCACATAAGGCTCTAATTACCTCGAACGATTCTACTTCTCCATCCAGAGGCCTGGGCTCAAAAGCTTTTGAGTCAAGGCCAGATGGGATCTTTATGTCATAGACGTATCTGCACATGAAATGAGTATTCAGAGATCCAGGTGATGGAAGATAACACATACTCTACTTCTGGCTGAAGCCAACCTTTAGACGTCCTAAAGGGAGATAAGCAGGAGAACACTAGCGAACAACTCAACAGAACCTAAA
Organism: Rugosomyces carneus; assembly: GCA_018221805.1. Taxonomy (NCBI): domain Eukaryota; kingdom Fungi; phylum Basidiomycota; class Agaricomycetes; order Agaricales; family Tricholomataceae; genus Rugosomyces; species Rugosomyces carneus. The sequence continues at coordinate 1,072 of JABCKM010000077.1, forward strand.
GAAGTAGCTGATGGCTCCAGCCGCCCGAGCGTATTTTCGAATGATAGCCTCCTCAAGGCTTGCCTCCTCCATAGATTCTTTCACCAGAGACTCCAAAACATTCATGCCGCTTGGGCAGCCACCTGCAACCGTGTTATCCAACAGCCCAGGGAAGCTTGAAGTGCAATATCAAGTTCTTATTGGCTCTTCAAACGGGTCCAAATTAGTGACATTTCCAACACAATTTATGATGGCCTGGCTCGGGCGGTGCGAGTGCGACTTCGCCTGCTAGGTGTTACCTCAGGAATACCCGTCGTCTATTCGACCGAGGTTCCCGGAGATGTAAAATTACTCCCTCTTCCTGAAGAAGAGTTTCAAAAGGGGCCTGTTAAGGAATTAGGTGTTTTTGACGATTTTAGGGTGCGAATCTTACCTGTCTTAGGTACGTTACTCCAGTTTTCAGCGAATCACCTCGCCTCTTTACTATGTGAATTCAGGGCCTTTACCTTCGATCTTCGGCCTTCATGCCGCAACATACATCATCTGCGAACTCGCTGGTAAGCCGATCTCGAATCCACTACCTATCAAAAACCGTAGAAAGGTTTATGAACGCCTGCTACGTGACCTGCTCTCTCGAGAATCAAAGTTGACGGGGGAAATAATCAAGTTTGTTACTCCGCATTTATCTGTCTATGGACGCTCATAAACCTTTTCTATAGCAAACTACCGATTGATGAGGAAGACGTCGCTCTTATATTTGAGGACGTTTACCGTGGTCGTTCGGCCATCCCACCACACAACATACCTTCGAGGCCGACGCTTGTCAGATGGGATATAAGTTTACCGCTACTCGCAGAGAATTGCGTAGTTATGGATCACAATGAGGCGGAAAAACATGTCAAAGAGTGTGGAACGCCCAAAGAGCCGCTCAAGAGACCGGAGGACGTGTGGGGAAGTACAGTGAAGGAGGTTGTTGATAAAAGGGCAGAGGAACTTCGCACACATAAGGAATGGTCATCGGGCGATCTGCAGATCCCTCAAGGAGTCTAACTCCACATCCGTCTTCATCCGCAGCCCTCCCTCGTTGCATATTTGATTGCTATCTCCCTTATTAGACAGTCATCCCTACTCAAGTTACATATATTTTACAAGCCCAATATACCAGCGGTAATCTAAGTATACATGTGTCTGTTTTATGATACAAGTACAAGGTATAGATATCAGATTAATAATTAGGTAGAGTGCGCAGCTAGCCTGTCGATGTGTATTGCTGTAATGGCTGCGGATTAATAAATAAGGATCAACCAGGATCCACGACAGCTAGGTCAAATCACGTCAAGTGTAGAAGCATTGTCCGGCGCTGCGGCGACAGCAGACAAAGCGTGATGAAGGCACCGACGAAAAACCCTGTTACGAGGCAAGACGCTGTTTCAGCGATCGTCGGCGGCCTACGACGTGTTTCAGTCGCGTCAATGAAAGCCTCGATTTCGTCGCTAGATGCATTTGGTAAGGGGTGTGGAAGGAAGCTGTCCGTCATTGATGGTTCGTACAAGTCAGATAAATCTTCAAGAGGACGTGAAACGATGGGGGGTGTTTTCGGAAGGGAGATGCAGTGTTCTGGTTCAGGCGAAGACAAGACAGACGGTGAATGTACCGAGTCGACCAGGGAGACCGGGTTAGCCGAAGTATCTAGCAGCGTACCAGTTGCGACCACTGGGGGATCCGCCTCTTTGACTACGGGAGATGATACTTTAAACAAGTCATCATTGGTTGTAGATGGTCCTTCAACAGAAGTCTCATCATTCGAAATGTGATCATCGAGATCTAGTTTATCAAATGAGGGGACTGTCGCTCTCGGTCGAATTGGGGAGGTGGGTGGGGTCAATGGAGTTACCACTACACGGGGACGGATTGCCAAGTTGCTCGATGTTGGCTCAAGAACAAGAGGAGATGGAGAATTGGGTAAGTTTAGAGACCGCAGAGGAGGCGGGATGAGGAGCGGGGTAAGAAGGTGGGGTGGTTTTCTGTTTACTCGAGCACGAATTTCTTTCTTGTAACCCTCAACAGCATCCTCGAGGTTGGTAATCACTTCTCGGAGCTGAACAATCTCGCTCGCGTCGTGGCCTTTGTCTGTTGCTTGGACCTCCTCCGCGACAGAGAGGACGATCGCACGAATGAGATCCCAGAGTTCGGTATGCTCCTGAGCCCACCACTGTCCGGGCCACTGTGCGATGGAGAAGGAAAGCGCACAAAGGGTGATGGTTGCAGCCTGAAAATCATGAGCCACCTGCTGATGAAACCAGGGGCGTAGAAATGCTAGGGCCAGCCGGACAGACCCTGTAGTTGTATCCTGTAACCGGGCTTCAGGCGCGAGCTGTAAAAACCGGTTCGACATCTCCTGGCAAAATTGTCTATAATTCCGCTTTTTCTCGGTGTAATCCCAGCCGACCGCTGCAAGAGTGGATCTTTTGTCCAGATTGAACATCACCGATTGCTGCAGGAAATATGATGGAAGCTTTTCGATGAGGTTTAGAAGGGGGATCGACGCAAAGACTGCCTCAGCTGGGATAGAATGATACACCAGTACTGATTGAGACTCCTGCGCGAAGCGATACCACTTCCAATGCTCTTTCCGCCGCCTAAAAAGCGAGCGTTAAACGTTTCGTGTTCAGTATCCATTAGCAATACAATGCTCACTCGGTTGGAAGCCCAGTTCTGAGAAGCTGGACGGCAGTTACGGCTTTGCCTGCAACAGCTGAAGCATCGATAACTGCTATTTCTACGTCCTTCTTGACGCCTGAATGATATCGCCGGAGCGCCTCCCATATAGACCATATGAAGCTGAAGGATGTAGAGATATACGGCGATGACGATTTGGTTGTCCAATCCATATGATTGACAACATCACTATAGGTCCCGATATGAGTGAAGTCGCCACCATAATCGACAAAAGGTCTTTTAGGCTCCTTAGGGGAGCGAATGAACCTTTCGTTGAATTTCGGGGCGACCAATAATGGTTCGGTATCATCTGCGAAAGGCGATGGTGCCTTTGGGGTGTAGACTCGAAAGAGGAAATGATTATCTTTCAAAAGACTGTCAAAGTCGACATCTTTACCAAACCCGTATTGGGGTAGAGATGATGTCGCCGCACCGTGATTGGTAGGCGGAGAGGTCATAGTGATGAACGTATCTGCGCAACAGGAGACTGCCTCATTTCCAAGTTCTTATAAGCTTGCACATACCGAGGCCTCGTGTGTTATGGTCGTATCCGAGACACCAACAGCCACATCTTCCCGACAGGTCCGGGGTACTGTTGGATTTTCGATCACCCACGTGGGTGCAATGAGGCAGCTTTATATTTATGGAATGAAGTGAAAAAACTAGAGATCACCAATTCCACGGTGCGCGTAAACGATTAAACGTGGATTTTAAGATATAGTGGGCTCGGATGACTGACCCTTATACACCAAATGTTAAACATCAAGCGTTCAGCCTAAGTTGGGCATTCGCCGAGTGGTAAAGAGCAGCTGAGCACTGCGTATTAGAGACACCGATTGTGTTACTGATGGAACCCCCCAGTAACATCTCAGTGGCACGTCAAGCAAGATGAAGGGTTTGGTTGAATGGTATTCCAGAATAATTGTGCATAAACAAACAATCGTGCCTGACTTCAATTTATTCAATGTGTTGACTTGCTGCGGACTGCGTCGCCAACTACGACGCCTGCGGTTCGACATCTCGCGGGCCAACGACTGTATAAATACGAGCGAGGATAACTTGTCGGGTATATAATATCACCATGAGCACCAATACTGGCTCTGACGAGAAACTGTTCACCCTTGCTGACGGACGAACCTTGGCATATGCCGACGGTGGTGTCGCCTCTAGCACAATTGTGGTACTATTTCTTACTGGGACGCTCAGCGTTGGGAGAGTATCGCGACTTCCAGCAGTGCTCCAAGCGAAAGGCGTTCACTATATCGCACCAACTTTGCCAGGATACGGCAATACGTCCCCAGCTCCTAAAGACAAGTCTTACGCGGCTACAATATCAAGTGACATGTCCTTCCTTCTTTCCCACCTACATCCGGGCGACTCAAACTACGAACTCTACATATCGGGTGGATCGTTTGGAACGGTTCCTGCTCAGATGCTTTATGGTGCCCCCTTTGAGATATTCCCCCAAGGTCGCTACATCAAGGGAATGCTCCTCCTCGGCTCGTTCCCTCCTTTTATTGATGATGAAGAGGCCAGCTTTACCTACACGCGGAACATGTCATGGCTAACCTACATCACCGCTGGCCCTCCAGCTCGCTTAATCCCCTTCCGCCTCGTTCAGCGCCTCATGATCCTCGCCTTCAAGTCTAAACTTTCCTCCCAGCAGAACGCGGAAACGTTTATCCGTCAATTTTTGTTTGATAAGATGAACGAAAAAGAGAAGGAACTGTATAAAGTTTGGATGGACCGAACAGGGTATGAAGAGGGAAGGCTGGTGAGGGAAATGGCGGAAGCTAATCGTACAAGTGTCTCAAAAACTTGGGAAGGATTCCTGAGTACCCCTGAAGTATTAAACAGCGACTGGGGCTGGGGGCGGAAATTAGGAGATCTTGACGACGAACATACCAAAGGAAGGGATGTACTGTTTGTCGCTGGAGCAGAGGATGATGCAACGCCTGTCGCATGGTCAGAGTATCTCGTGTCGAAGTACCCTAACGCTCGTCTTAAGGTGATACCTGGTGGACATATCTCTGCGATATTTTCCATGGATGAAATCTGGGAGGATTTCTTTGCGTGAGGGTTGACTTCCCTAGTAGCCTTCATTTTGTACGTTATTTGTCTTATTTTGCCTTATTAACAAGGTTTACTCTGGCTACGTCAGAAGACCATCTTCAAGTCGGTCAATACCCTTTATCAAAGCATGCTTTTCTGTATCCTTATCACGGCATTCTTGCACGAGTGACGTATAAAGTTCTGCCTATCAGCTCTCTTGCCCAAGACCACCGTTCTAACTTGGCAACTGTCATCAGTCTAGAATAGCTTGTTGTGCATGGATCTCATAAATCTGTGCCGGCACGACAAAAATATTGCAAGATTACCGTAACGTTCGGAAAATAGCTCTGCTCGTGATAAATGTGGATCAACTTCGCTCTCAGGAAATCTATCCTTGGCAAAGTTATAGTTCGTTTTTCCTCCGGTGGCCGGTCTTGCTATGCAATTATCGGTTTTCAAGGAAACCAGTCGACCATAACCGTATGCATGTTCCGCCCATCCTCGCCACCAGCCCGCTGAAGACGACAGACAATGGCAGATCTCCATGCCAAGCGGTAAACTATCATTCACAATAAACCGAATTCTCGTGGATCTTCACGTTGCTCCACTTTTTCGTCCTCTGAATACATCCTTTTTTGTGATGTACTGGGATTCTGATTGTATCCAGGATGTGAATACCTACTTAGAATCTGACTACTTGAAACACACATGCAGGCCTTTCAGAGAGCTGGCTAGCCACCTGATTTCACATATTCGATCAACATTTTCGCTATCTGTCAACGGTGGGGTCCGCGAGCCCTTCGAAATGCTTGGCGTTTCCATTTCTTCACGCCTTCGTTCATGTCGTGGATTGTTACTTCTATGTTGGTGTCATTGCTGTGTAGCCATCATTAATGGCGTTTATGCGGGGGGACGCACAACAACTTTGTACATCGCAATCCACCATGATAAGCTTTGCCATGATACCTCGAATAATATGTACTTGGCAAAGGGTCGTCGCACCCCCCGCCTCTCCACCTGTCAAAATTTTGCTCTTTATCGTATGGATGGACACGCATCCTCGCTGCCTAAAAGCCAAATGACCTTCCATCCACTACTAAAGTTCCGAATTATACTCTATCTCCGCAACAGTGCCGCTACGCATGGTCTGGGAAAGATAGAGCGACTAGATCTCATCTTAGGAAAATCCGTCAATTGCGCCTGCACTTTGAGTGTGGCGTCACACCTCACATTTCGTTCGTTCTGATCCAATTTTCCCAGACGCCTTGCTTTAACCGAGTTATCTATCCCACATCTGTTGCGCTGGTCTGCTGAAAAGATATGACCGATACCCGAGAACTCAATCATCCTATTCGTTCCAGTGCTCGGGTGTTCCACGGTAGTTCTCATGCTATCTTTGCTCAACAAGTATTTAAGCACATAGGTTCAAGGTTTGCAGAGCCTCAGAACAATTATTTTGAAGAATGTCTGCTTCCTTTCTTGCCGGACTCTCAGATATTCCATCAGCACAAGGAAATATGCACCCCACGTCGGACTCTCCAGGGAGGAAAACGATACCTCCAATTCTCGACATTTTTGATGCTCCTGTCCGACTTGGGGAGCGCAGGCTGTTGATTGGCAGTGATCGCAAGCTGAGCGCTGGCATAGATCACGGACGCCAAGTTTTGCGCCAGCAGCCTCACGCTACCCCGACTTCTTTACCACCACCTTTAGTCCTGGACGGGCCTGCTCGTCCCGAAAACCCCCCTTTCGCAAGGACGATACGACAAGATAATCATCGAAACACCGTCGCTCAAACACGATTCCATCATAGGATTCATAATCCAACAGCAGTGACACCCTCTCAGCTGCCAATCGAGGTATTTGACGGTCCGGCGCGGATCAGTCATTACACACCGAAGCCTATAAGACAGGTATAATGGTTCAGGAAGTCCATAAGCCTTCTTGGCTAATATCTGCTTGTGATACAGGGTCCAGCAAAGCATCTTGTATTACTTGGCGTAGCAGGCGCAGCGTGTGGCGTGGTGCAGATGGCAGGCCTAAATATGAGGGTCGCTGAACCTCAGGTTAGTCCGCGATTCTGGCTCTACAATCGAATCCACTAAAACAGTGAACTGAAGGATCGGGTGAGATCAAAAACGAGGGAATCACAGCAATCGAGCACGGTTTTAGGTGGAAATGTTCGCACGAATTATTCTGCATAGTATGGATATTTAGAACATCCGTCCGGCGTAGGCAAATTATGGGAAACGTTCCGGATATTCTTGGTAGAATCCTATTCGTAGATCTGTAAGAGTTTAGATGTCCCTGTCATCAGAAAGCCAATGATCAGCGGTGGTGATTATCGAATTATCCGTGCCAAGAGTGCCTCAAATAATGCATGAAGATAGTGCCTTGCCTGAAACTTGCGAATGGTCTTGGGCTGGTCAATTAGCGCTTTGGGGCACAGTGGGGGAGATGTAGCGAGTTTTTTTCGGGGTCAGAAATCATTATGTGAAAAGTACAAATACATCGCATTAGAGAGTAATTTATGCATGACCTGTCTGACAATTGTGAAAGTTACGACCTCGCTGGAGTATAAAAATGGCATACCTGCTATCTTATGTAGTCTGGATTACGGCTCATCACTTTATAATAAGGACGAAGGAGGCATGAACCAGTAAGTCCCCGCCCCCAATATCTGGCGCTCGAGGGTCACACGTGGCTGATCTCGACTGTTTCTCTCGCTCTGGAGGAGTAATCCCAGAATCAACTAAAATAAAAACTGCATGGGAAAGTAGACATACGATCCATACTCGCTTTTCACTAATAATGCGCCTCAGCTTGCGCACAGAAGCCATGAGATAGGTTGCTTTTTGTCGGGTCAGGTAGGGTTGGAGGCCGTGTGACACATGTGCATCGCCATCGATAAGTGTGTGCATTCGATGTGACAGTGTCAACGCATCTGCGAACGCAGTCTATACATGTCAGATAAGTCAGTGTGTGGGAAGCTCAGTAGGATAAGCACCCTACCATGTTCTTCAATGGGAATGGCAGCTGTAAGACCTCGAGATTCTGGCAGCGCTCACAAATAAACTTTATTGTTCGCACTTCTACGCTAACGTCCACAATGATCACCCTTTTAAGGCTTGCTGCGTCACCTTCAATGACTTTCTTGATAAAGGCGTGGACATCTTCAGCTTTTATGTCAGGAATTTTAAGTGCAACTGAGGTTAAGACGGGGAAGGAAGACTGAATTGACACGAAGACAGCTGAGAGTGTATCAAGCGTGGGAGAGGAGCGAACATCAAGAGCAAGATGCTTCAAGCGAGGAAGATAGGGATTCGGAAGTCTAGATCCTGGTGCGGCTTTCTTGGAGGAAGATTAGAATGATGCCAGGGCTGAATCGAGATAGCGCACATTCACGGTAAAAGCGAGACTCTCAAGGCGCGGTGTATGAAAGGTGAGTGCAAGAACCTTTGAATGGTCGATGGGAGAGCATCCTATAATGTGCAAACCAAGTAAGCGCGGTAACTGTTTTAGGGTTTGTTCGAGGACTTCGAAATTCAGATCGGTTGACATCTGTTGGATGTTCATTGAAGAGAATCAAGTGAACCATAAACAAGAACGTACATATAGGGTAAGGCTCGTTAATGACTTCTGAATTCTCCCAGCCCAATCAGGCAAGACATTCAAAACCTGTCGTGATGCCCAGTCGAGGGCTACTCTTTCAACATTGTTGATGCTCGCCAGTGAATCCGCGTTATCGAGTGTGAACTGGGATTTGATTCTGATATCGCGAAGGCGAGGTTTACTTTGCAACGCGGGAAGTAGCACGTTCATGGAGCTAGATGCCGTGTACACGAATGAACAAAGGTTGTTGCAAAGTTCAAGCGCTTGCATGCACTCCCTCATAAAATCTGGGTGCGGTTGACCTTTATAGCTAGGTATAGCGCGAATATCTTTCTCGGGCATATTGAGAACGAGTACCTTGTGTTGAAGGAGAAACGTACCTATATTTTGCACATAAACAGCTAAGCTCGGATGCGCCATCAGCGCAGAAAACGAGGTCAAAACCTGACATAGATATATATCATTGACGTAAGAATAAGAACACTTTGACGCTTACAGCTGGATATCGCTTCGCATTACTGGTACGAAAGAACAATGTTCTATAAAGTCTGGGTATGACACCCCAGAAAAAGGAGTTGCTGACTAGTGCCACCGATGCGAGATCATTACTTGAAAGAAATAAAAAAATGTGCTCGAGAATATCAAGATTAAGGCTATTTGCAGAGACCATGGAGAATCAGGACGCGCAGAATCACAGTCGGACGCGGTGCACTAAATAGGTAAGGATCACGTGTGCTTTACGTAAACCGCTGGCCAAAGTGGACAGAATGAGATGTTACTGTTTCATCGATCTTTCAGTGTTAAAATACTTGATCAGACTTCGAAACCTATACTCTTACACATACTTATGGAGTCCCAATGCTCTCGTTCACTATTTACCTTTTGCAATAGCACCGACCTCATACAAATACGTCCCCAGGAGCTTAGTCTATAGAAAAACTTGAGAAATATACTTGAGAGGAGTTAAGAATGACGTACACCCTCTATAAAGTTTGATCTATCCAATTTTTCGTTCGTCGAGCTAACGAATATCTTTCAGAGGCGAAAACAAGTATCAAAAAGACAACTTACTGGGCACCATCATCTCCTCTTCCCATAGGGAGCAGCAAAACATTCACATTCAAAGATTCCGCGAACGTGAGAGTAACAGGAATCGATCCACCTTCACGTGTGAGATCTGGCTCTTTGCCATACACTGCCTGTTCAAAATTGGCGGATGGAGCCTCAACAAAAAGCAAAATAGTAGGAAGAAGTGGATACTTGCCCGAGTAGCAATCTTCGCCGCTTCGTAGTTCCAATGATTGAATTCTGCTACCCATGGTTTTCCACCATGGAGGCTTTCGATGTGGAACGAGTTCTTTGAGCCCAACTTCGCAAACTCAGCTTTGAGATATGCCTCAACGAGTGGCTCGATTAGCTCCGGCGTTTGCGGGGGTACGAGTCTATAGAGGGATGTAGGAGTACAACGGAAAAACAGCTGGATACTAACCGGATGCTAAACTTCCCAGAAACCTTAGCCGGGATGACAGTCTTTGCTCCAACTCCGCTGAAGGCACCCTCTATACCGTGGATCGACAAAGATGGGTTGCGCATCCTGCCCATGAGGACGTCGACTTTATCCTCAGATAAAGCTATCTTCGCTCCAGCTGACTGTTCGACATCTGCTATCGAATAGTCTAATCGTTCGTATAGAGCCCTAGAAAGGATTTATTAGGACTAGAAGGGATTTAATATACGCGCGATCAAGGTAGCTTGCTTTACCGTTCTTGATTAGTTGGTGGTTCCACCATTTCTTCGACGCCTGGTACAAGAATTTTCCCTGTTCCGTCCACAAGCTTAGACAGGAGCATGACTAGATCAGTCATGGGCTCATGAACGGTCCGCCCGAAGACGCCAGAGTGGAGGTCACGAGCAGGACCGGAAACAGTAGCCTTGAAGTAGGCGAGGCCACGCAAGCCATAGGTGAGTGCAGGCGTACGAGTGTTGAGCCAATAGTTATCAGACTAATTTGCGCAATTAAGCCACCCGATTGATATGAGGATGATAGACCTACGATGCAGACGGCTTCAACACCGCCGAACCATCCTCCAGGCTTAGACTCCGCTCGAACAAGGTCGTCTAAGCCTTCACTTCCGCTTTCTTCCATCCCTTCGAAGCAACATCTCAAATTGACGGGAAGCTCTCTCCCAGTCTCGTGGTGGAACTGTAGGACATTCAACCATCCTAAAACGGGACCCTTGTCGTCGCTCGCTCCACGGCCAATGAGTCTCCCGTCTGGATGTATGACCAAAGTAAAAGGATCGGTGTCCCATCCATCAGATTTGTTAGCTGGTTGGACATCAAAATGACCGTAGACAAGAATCGTCTTCTTCTGCGGGTCGTCACCAATACGGCCCAAGATGGCAGGTGGGAGGCCGAGTGTGCTGCCATCCATAACATGGGTGCCAAGGTCTACAAGTCTCGTTTCTACCCCAACAGCCTTGAGGCGTGCGTTGAGGAACTCAGCCATTTTCACAACGTCTTCGCGATGTGAGGCATCGCCGCTTATGCTGTGGGTCATACTGATCAGCATGCTGGGAACAACTTGGGAAGTGGAGAATATGATACCTGGGAATGGCTACAGCATCTGAGAGACGCTGTATAAACAGATCTGCATTGTTGTCGATGTACTGAAGGAATTCCGTAGGAGCTGGCATAGCGGGTGGCAGAGAGGCAAGTTCGCAAGCGATCTTATCTAGTATTTAAAGTGATTATGTAAGTACAACCAACTTAGGTTTGTTCATGACTGGAGCCTCGTCTTCAGTAGCCCAACAGCCTGCTGATCCTTGGGATCTGCCTGTGCCTCCGGTAGGTCGATCTTTTGGCTTTTTGTTGACTGATACAAAACGTGTAAAAGACGTTGTCCAGACGCAGGGCGCCTGTTGTAGTCCCCGATTCCTGGGATGATGATGATGACGATGATGAAGAGCCTAATGAACCTCTTACTGAGCGCAATAAGCGCATCTGGAATGACGCGTAATTATTCAACCACAATACAATTGTGTTTCTGTTCTCAATATGGTGCCGATTGCAGAAATGTGAAAGCACCTGCACCGATGCCTGCTGTAGTCTCAAATACTTCCTCACATCCTGTCACCTCTCTCCCTCCTGGAGCATTTCAACCTACAATGCGCATTCTCAAGCGACCTAATGGTAACCAAGCCAACGGTTCTGGCTCGCCGACGCTACCTGTGACACCCACCTCCCCTGATGGCCTCAAAGAACGCGAAGCCAAATATCAGGCCGCGCG
>JABCKM010000078.1:0-10260 GCA_018221805.1 Rugosomyces carneus
TCACATGCTACTTCAAGCGGTTACAGTAAGAGAAAAAAGAAATAAAGATCGCCGCTTTTTTTATACCTTATTTACAAATCTCTCCATGAGTGAGGTAATCGGGGACCTCGAGAATAATCAAATGCTAGTTGCCTTTTTTTTTCCACATGGTGTGAGTGCAGACAAGCATGTGTGAGCGCCTGAGAGGTCGGGGAGACAGGACGGGGTGAGCGGCTACGGTCGAGACGCGCAGATGGTCACCCGGTCCGAACACGATACCCGGAAACAGAAGGGAAGATGGAGTACCGTGCGTCGTCACATAAGCATCACGACGCAAAAGAAAAAGACAACCCAGAACGCAACTCTCCGTCGACCCTGGTTGTTTTGTTTTCGCGCACTTCCCCCCCCCACCCACGCACACGGACTCTACTTTGATTTGTGCAACCATTGCGTAATCGCTCGTTCCTTGTTGCTTTGTTTATTACTTCCGTGTACGGAGAGGGACGCTTAGGTTCGTGTCAACCCCCCCATACCAATTCATTTCACTTCGACTTGGCTTCTCTCACTAAGCCAACCAGCGAATCAGAGAATCCCCCCCCAAAAAAACATCTTTGATAGATGGGTTGATAGCAAGATAAAGTAAATGCGGGAATTTCTGTCAAATATATTCGAAACAAGAGTCTTTTCCCACTCAAGTCTTGTGCATTCACACATGGACCGGGGGGGACAGACCCCAAAAGTGAGAAAAGCCCGTTTGGTTAGTGAATAGGAAAAGATTAAAAGGTAAAAAAAGGCTGCTGTTCTGTAAACAAAGCTGGACGTCAAGAACCGCATGTATTTAATTAATACCTGTCGTAGAGGGATGAAATTTTTTTATCAGCAGTTGTTATTTGCGGGGGTGATGAAGGGGGGGAAAAACCAACCCGAATATGCATGGCCTAAATGCCCGTTGCCCACAACCACCCCCCTCTTTCCCCGGTATGACAGCAAGGGGGCAGTATAACGGACAGGGATGAACGTTCATTACCGCTCTGATTTTCTCTCAAGGGCCATGTGCACCCAAAGCAAGAAATAAACGTTTCGCCGTCCTATTGGTTCAAGAACCCGTTTAAGGAATGAGGTCCAAAGTCAAATGTCATCATCAATTCAAATAAGTGTACCTCAAAGCACACGGTTGATGTTGGCAAAAGAGAAATCCATTATGCAGACCAAAAGCTAACCAAAGAAAAAAAAAGTCATTATAGTTAAACATGCCGCGCGCCCCAAAGATGAAGGGGATTGGAGTTATGACGATGATGATGTACGAATAAAAGGATGATGGTGTAAGATGATGGTAAAAAGCGGAATAATATGTATTTGCGATAACGATGTACGTGATTAGGACGGCGCTGGCATTTCGTCAAGTAATAATGTGCAAAGAATCCCGAGAAAGCGATAAGAAAAAGAATAAGGTGATGACGGAGGATAAGAAGAATAATATACAGTGGATTATGTACAGAACACCATTGCGTGACCGTTCGCCGCGAGAGAAGATATTCGAACCCGAAAGAAAAGAGAAGCAAAGATTATATAGTACAAGCGATCCCGAAGACAATTGATAGTACAGCAAGCTGCGGCGGTGCAGAGGCAAGGTGTTGGATGATGATGCAGTCTTTTGTGTTGAGGGTTTACCCAAAGATAAGGATAAGGCAAGTGTCGTGAGAAGTCGTTAGTGAGGGGCTGGGTGAATGGATGATGATCGGAACCCAGAGCGAGAGATAAAAAGGGTATTATGGACATGTGGTATGAGATGCTGAAGATGCATGCTGTTGGCCAGGTGCAAAAGTTGTGTTGACAGACAGACAAGTGGAATGACGGTGGCGATGCGATTGAATGACGACGATGTTGGAGATGAGGAACGAGAATAGGCCAAGACAGAAAAGCCCGCCAAAATCAAGAACGCATCGGTGGTGCGACCATGGGAGGTGGAAAGCGGAAGAGCCGCTTTGGCTTTTCCACAATCTCAACCTCGACCTCGACTTCAACTTCAACTTCCTCGCCATCGACAATCCGCTTCTCCATCCGCTTCTCCATCTTCTTCTTGGGAGGAAGGCGCATGACGGGGTATGTTCTGACGTTATCGTAGGACCACGAGCGAGCTATGACAGCAATAATGATCAATAAATGATGGAATGTTAGAACATAAAGAGATACTCACTCTCTACCAAAGGACGTTTGGGGACGTTAGGAACAGACGCTACACTGTCGCATCTCTGAGTGATGTCATCCTCGTCACTGCTGGAGCTTTCTTGTGAAAGCGGTGAGCGTGTACTCCGGCGATAAGATTGACGCGAAGGCGAAACGCTGGAGGCACTGCTGTTGACGCGCATCATGACTTGGGGAACGAGCAGCTTGCCCTCGGCACCAGGTTGGAGGAGGGGACGCTCGCGTTTTTGTGAGGAAGGGGTCAAGGGGAAAGAGCTTGACGACGAGACAGGGGAGAGAGGAGCGGGGGACAGGGGTGTAGAAGGTTGAGAAGTTCTCCTGAAAGACTGGGAGAAGCGAGTAAGAAGTTCTGCGTCCGACTCGGAGACCGGGTAGGCAGGAAGAGATGAAGACGATGATGATGCGGAGGGATAGGAGGCCTTGCCGGTCAAAGTTGATTCAACACCGCGAGAGCGTGACGCGAAAGACTTGTTTGGGATGGGGGATGAAGAGTTTGGGGCGGTGAGGCTGTAGACGGAAGATCGCCAAGCGTTTGAGCCGTCAGTCCAGCCCGGGATAGGTTTGCGGGGTTCTATTACGACGCGTCCGTAGCAGTCGCGTTTCTGAGGCTGTTTTTTGCACAGGTTCTCTGTGATGCGACGTGCGGCCATGATGATACCGGTCTCGAGTAGGGGAGCAGGTGGAGGTGGAGGAATATAATCATCTACTGGAGCTGGAGGAGGAAGAGGTGGGAAGTTGTAGATGGAAGCAAGGGTAGCCAATGACGGGGAAATTTCTGTAGCTGAAGGTGCTGAATCGGCCGAGGATTGAGAGCTGAGAGAGGAAGAGGGCGCCGAAGAGACGGAGCCAGGAGAGTATGAAACGGAAGAGGAAGATTTATTGGAGTGTGAGTTTGGGTTGAAGTTGTGGGGCAAGCCTCTGTTCAACTCTGCAAGTTGGCACTCGTCGGAGCAGTAAAGTGGGGTTGGTCCCTGGTCGATGACGGTGCGAAGCTTAAGAGGCTGTTGCTGTTGTTTGATTGTACCGCGTCCAGTACCCTGAACGAGACCACCACCAGTACCGCGTTGACGCTTTGTTGTTGTTGAGCGGCGGACAGGTGATGATGGTGGGGGAGGGGGAGGGTTGGAGGAGAGTACGGGGACTTGGTATCGCTTTGGAAGTATCTGCCTGTCGCAGACGGGACACCAGCAAGTATCGTTGTCGTTCATGGCGGCGGGGGGGGACAGTTATCGGGGGAAGTGGAACGGACTAATAGCAGTAGTGGCATGCAGAATATATATACATCCATTTACTATTATTTATTGTATTATTTATTTATTTATTTTACAGATCTAGGGTCACCGATCCGACCATGGTCCCCGCGGTTGCCTCTTTTGTCAATTGCCCCTTTCATATTCTTTCCTCGCTACTTTCCGGCGGGGGTCCACCTGGTCCATCCGTCAGTCCGTGTCTTCTTCCTCCTCGGATTACCCCCGACTACAGTACTCGTATATACGTATAATATCTCTTTCTCTCTCTCTTTCTCTCTCTCTCTTTCTACAGTCCGAGGAGCGGCGTCCGACTCGCATCGTTACCGAGCTCGCCAGCTTGTAATATACCCAATGTGCCACATCCCCGAAATAAACCTTGTTATTATACATATGTGATCCAATCTAGTCAAATGTGGGGTGCTCGCCCTAATTTCTACCTTCACCCTCTTCTTTCGTCAGATCTAACTGTAAACATCTCTGCACCAACATTCCTCTTACTGCCTCGATGCGAGCCAATACCGCACCCCAATGTATCATCATCATCCCCGTTTTTTGTCTGATTCCCCAGTTTCATTCTCCTTCCGTGATTTCATCAGCCTCACTAGAATCAATCACCTTGCTCGCTTACTTCCCCAGTATCAAGTTAATCCATTCATCTCTGACCCACTCCCTTTCCAGCATAGCTTCAACCCTCCTCATGACCATGCAACAATGTAGAACCTTCACTAATATAGCGTCAAATGTCCATATCCAGCTTGCCAGCTCATATCCAGGCTGCCGCGGACAACAATTTAGCCACATCCTTATTAGTAGTAATTACTACTTGTTATATCTAACACACCACAATCTAGTACGCAGTCTCCTCGCGACTAATAACGCCAACGATACAACACGTCATCCCCAATATAAACTGCATTGTCTAGTACATATTTGATCATGCTCAAATACTACCCTCCAAGTTTTTTATGTGCGTTTTCGTTGCTTTCGCCACCTACTAATGACCTCATTACTACGCTGTCGCCGCCACCTTACCTAATTCCCCCGAGGAGTTGCTCCCCGCTCCCCCACCCACGCGAGTTATAGTTGATATCAAAAAGAAGCTCCCTCCTTTCCTTGCCTACCAGGTCTTCTTCTTAAATTCTGCGAAACATACACTAGTGCTTATGTCGCGTGGCTACTCCATACACAAATCACTCGTGAACTCTCGCCCTTTCTTTACGTCGTGGGTATCTGTGGGGAAACACACGCTCTGTCGGGTTTGTCGCCATGTTTATTCCCAAGTGGTCCACCCAGTCCAAGACCCTGTTCACGCCACTTCACATGTACAAACTCACTCTCAGAGATGGGTACTCCGCAACATGTCTCTCGAAACCGGAGCGCAAGGTATGAGAGTCCACCCCGGCTGATCAGAAAAATCCCTCCGGAAATTCTCAGGAGGGGGATGTCGTGATTCAAACAAAGATAAGTAACGGGAAAAGATAACTGCGAGAATCTACCCTATTAACCGATGATCTTACGGAAAAGCAAGCCCTAAGCAAACCCTAAGCAAACCAACGCAAAAACCTAAGCCTCCCTCCGCTGTTATGCTTTCGCCATCGACCCTTTTGGAAAGCCGAGTCTTGCTTCCGACGATTCACCGAATTGTCGTTAGAGGATGATTCCCGCTAATGGATTTCTTTTTGCGCATTGGAACATCCCATATGCATGTGTTAATTGCGTAGAAACTGTCGCTCCCAGGGGCCGTCACGGTCATGTTATATTGAAGGTGTGTGCTTTTTCGGATTTTCGGACAAACGACGTATTTACGAACTTGTCTGACAGGGATTTGCACTCTTTTGCTCCAAGGGTTGGTTGCGCTCCTCCCTCCCCCGTGTCACCGAGTGTGCCGGCGGACCCACCAAGTAGGGACATTATAACTTCAATTGAACTTGGGTCTACCGTTAACTACTTATTGACCAGTTCAATTGTAAAGAAAATGTAATTGGGACCATAGTACTCGGTTGGTTTGTCAGCTGCACGGTCCCTCTGGGAGAGAGAGACCCCATGGAGCACGACGCATGCATGGGTGTACACAAAAGGTTATCAAAGCCGACAGTTTCCCCACCCCCCTCCTTTCAAAGTTGTCAAAGCTATGCCATGATACATCTGTTGGTTTTCCAAAAATCGTGCGTGCAGCACGGGAGAGCCCCTGGCCATGGGGTGCTTTGTGTGTTGAATATAGAGAGGGGCAGGTTACACTTTGTTCAAACGCTGATGCCAGATGCCTGAACCTCACCCGCAAGGGGATACTGATCCCAGGTGGGACCTTGTCATCTGGGCTCATGGGACCTGGAGGACTGGTCTTGCAGCCGCTCCTAGCGGTTGACTGATGCCAGTGATACCCTCTCACAGGTCCTTAATGGGTCTTTTGGTGTACATGGCCCATCACTAGTTGTCCTCGCGAGGTTTTTCCGAGACACACTGTACAATTCCCCCCCTCCTCCCCCGGTGGAAAGTCTTCAAAGTCCGCCTATCGTTACAGAGATCCTGTAATAGTCGTCACTTTGGCCTAGTGTAAAGTCTTTTTCTGCGTCTACTCTGCTCCTTTGCAAACCCCTATTTCCTTGATGTACGGACCTATCAAGCGAGAATGAATGACGACATCTTTCACTATCAAGACAAGCGACGGGGAAAGGGGAGGGGGAAGGTGCTTCCCTGTCTACGCGTAGCGAAGGGCTTTACTTTTTGACTTTCTTGACTACCCTTCCCTCCTCCCCACACTTCCCATCCATGAGCCGAAGAGAAGCTCTCTCTTGGTCTCGAAGGAATCGCTACGCCGCCTAATGATGTATGAACTTCTGGACAGGTTAAGTCGTCGAAGAAAACGGCATCGTCGACGTCAGTCCCTCTCTCCCTCTCGCTGCGATGCGCCGTCCCTGGACCTGTTCTGTTAGATTTTTCTCTCGTTATGTTAATTGATATGATAATCACTGGTTAACTCTGGCCCACTGAAGGGAATATTTTTCTCCCCTCTCGATCCACCAGCGACCCGTTTGTTCTCACACGCATCCGCCGGCCCGCCGGTCGCGCTCGTTATATTTTATCCAAGTGCCGCCAGCAAAAGCCGCACCGCGACGACCCTGCGGAATATATTGAGTTTGGTCCACACGTCAGGCTGCCCTTGCTCCCCCTTTTCTCTTTCCAAACATACTTAGTTTCTTGCTTATACGTATTACTTGGTTACTGCCTCCCCTTTGCAATGCCGCGGCCACTAGGCTGAGATTACATCTGAACTTGATTATCTCCCATGTCCGACTCTTGCATGCCCTCCCCACATCATACCGTGCCTCGTCCCCACGAATGCCTCCCGCCGGCTGAAAGATATACACGAGATCCAGGGTGCATGCCGCAAAGCAAAGGGTAGGCTAGTACGATATACCAGACCAACCCCATGTTCACGTATACCATATACTCACAAATGCTCAAGCCTGACATCCTGGCGGCTTTCCGGCGGCACACACCTTCGGCATTACTACAACATAGAGTTTCTGTCTACACATGCACCAACGAACGTTCATCGACTTCTTACCTCTAGCGCGCATTTAGTTATATTCCAGTACAGCTGGATCAAATCGCGCACAAGTGCACATGTGATCCTAAACAATCAAACGGACTAGTGGTAAAGCTGTCTGTCTGTCGTCAGATGATGACATGCAATGGTGTGTGTATCTACTGTACAACTCCTGAATATACCACCAGTCAATGCACACCACAAAGGAGTGCCTTTACCTGCTGGGCACAGCATAGCAGCACAGGCGCCCTGAGCTTATGGTCACCTGCTACAGGTGGTGGCACTGATGCGCAGCGAGTTTGACGGGTTATGGTAGTCATTTCTTGACTTGATCAATGGCCATGTCCATGCTCCGGTTTGTGGACCTCGGGAGGATCCGTTAACACCATCCGAGCCCCTCTTGATTTCAAGCTAATATTGTTCCGTCCTCATAGGCCTCAATTGACCAAAATCATTGTCAGTTGCTAACCCCCGGGCGGGTTGTCGTTCACATCGCTGATTAATGATCGCTCTCCACTTTGAATCATTGTACACCCATAATCATGATGTGCGTCGTCCTCCTATTAATTCCCCTAACTTGATGGTATCTTTGCCACCCCCAGGTTTCACCCTTTACTCCAGATATCGTGCTGCCCAGTTGACCAGTATTACCTTAACAACCCGTTTCCGTTCACTATCCAACTACACTAGCTCTCCTACCTCCTTCCCCACCGGTAACGCCGCTCCACAGGAGGGATTCTTTTCGAATCATGGAAGCTTTGGATGAGTAAAATCACCGGGGTTTGGATGCCGGCGAGTTCTGTTGCACCGGATATTCTTAGATGCTTGTATAGTCTATAGTACCGTCTTCTAGGCCGGGTGAAAGAAGTTTCGCTAGCTTATTCTTGCTATCCAATGGAACCCCTTCCGTCTCCGGTAGGTTCGGCTTCCGATGTCTACCTTGTCGGCTTTCAATGTCGACTCCAGCGCCGTACTAGGGCTCCAATCACTGCTGCCTGTCGTCTCTTCGTACAGGCTGTCTCCTGAATATAATTTAGTTAGTTGAGCATCTAGCCTGGTTGAGGACCATTGCAAGCGCCTCGGTTATGTCCGGAATTTATGGTGGATAAGGGGGCAGCCTTGACTGCTCGAATGGATGTCAATTATAGTGCAAGCGACTCCTACCCCGCATTCGCTTATTTGATAGTGATGTATACCTAATACCCCACCCCAGCCACCCCGCGCACAATTAACGGCAGTTTCCGCTCTGTCCTTCCGGTGCCCACAAAGAGCCGATCTCTCCGCTGCGCTCGTGCTGATCACTTGACCACGCGATGGGCGGCTGTGATATGATCATGCCTCCGGTACTTCTGAGTTGCCGCAATGTTCTCGAATAGTGAGAGGTTTCGAGCGTGATCTATAATTGCGTTGTAACGTTAGAATAACTCCGAGTATGTTGTTCTGAGGAAGCCAGGAGTAGCAGTAACTCAGCAATGGGCCTAGCAGGTGAATAGATTGCTGGTTCGCAATTGGACAATAAGCCATCGTCATCATTGGTAAATTGAATGTTGGGCGCGAAAAACGGTTTCGATCAACACTTGTTTGATACCGTCTCAGAAGGGCCCTCAACACTGTTGCCATTGCGCCTCCTGATTCCTGGGTGTTCCTTTTGGCAAGAAATCTGTGGAACGTCTCATGGGACGTCGGCTCGCGCGGATTAACCCATACGATGCCCGAGCTCGGGTATGGTGATGAACAAGGTCCATGGGACTACCCTTGAGAAACTCTTGGCCTTTATTGTTAACACTTAGACGACCCCTGCTCGAAGAAATAATTCCTGCCGTAGGCAAACTGCATCCCAGACGTCGCTTGTGGGGAATGAATTGCACCAGGAACACAATGCGGGAGGGTAATGCCTGTGTAATGACCTAATTACTCAGAATGGTATAGCGCACATTACCTATAACAGAAATCTCCTTAGGTACACCAGGACCAGTGTTCAAAATCACAGAACCTCGCCGCCTTCCCTAAGTAGGTTCGAGCGGCCCTTCACGCTGTGAAGTGATCCCGGCGGGTGGCCAGAAGGGTATCAAGACCAGCCTGGGGAAAGAGCCTTGGTTGGTAATGTATTACAGGGTCGAAAGCAATACTTATAGCTAGAATAGGCAATTCAACTGAGACGGCGCAAGGTTCATCATGTCTCCAGGGGTTTGGGACTGTGAGATTGTAATTTGAATCAGTTTAGTTGTATTGGAAAGTATAAAACAGTTACCCGGTCTCTAGCAAATATTTGAAGATGCTTTGAGTTGAAGCTAGACGCTTGTTCCGCAGCTCTGGTATCCTCGTTCGACGAGCACACAACCACGAGAGATTGCTAATGGCAGTAGCAATATCTGTCTCGAAAACAAGGCATTCAAGACACCGATGCCCGGTCATGTCGATATGAACATGGCTTGACTTACTCAAGAGGCACGTCGTCAGGCGTTCACCAGCTGTTATGGGGGAAATTTCATAAAATGCGTTAATTTTCATGCTGCGTCTGTCAACAAACTTGTAGTGGTTTTAGAAGGAGAAGGTCCTCAAAAGGTCACCAGTTCTTCGCCCGTAAGTCCAATTCAACGTGAACGTAGGGACGCGCACGTTTGTGCTCTTGTCAGTGGATGCCATTCTGTCTGCTTGGGCAAGTTAATACAACAAGCTTTGGCAGTTTTCTGCTGCATAGTATCTGGATGCCGAGCCCATATTCTGTTGTAATGGTCCACCCGTGGCTATTGCTATCTAGTCGTTGAGAAGCTCAAAAAACGGGACGCCACTTGTTGCCACCTCATTTCTGTGTAAGCGTAGTAGACGTACGGAAAGAGAAGGGAGATATCAATTTTTTTGATATTGGTTGCTTTTGACCTACGCAAACTGAATGGGTCAGGTCATGTTACAGTCTGAGGGCCTAAAACTTGCAAGTTGAGCGCCGGTAGTGACCGAAACTTCTGAAAACCCCGGTTCTCCGCTCGGGGTCAAGCGAGAGATTTCGATGACAGCATCGTGGGGGCGTCCTCTAGAAAAAGGTCTCACGGAGGATGGAGCAAATTTTATCTTTTGCGCATATTCGAAAGGTTAAACTAGAACCAACCTTTTGCGACGTGACGAGAAAGGAGGACCTGGTAAAAGGCTGATATATCTTCTCTGAGTCCCTGATGGTTTTCAGTTCTCAACGCATTCAGAAAAACTGGAGCAGCTTCTTTCACTTCTTAACTTAAAATTGTCAGGGACTCACAATATGGGGCATATTCGAGTTTGGGG
>JABCKM010000079.1:5767-17797 GCA_018221805.1 Rugosomyces carneus
GGCATGGCATGGCTAGAGTTTGATTTTTGAGTAACCATAGGCAGAGTCTTGGAATCGAAAATTTGTCTTGAGCTTCTCAAGAAGTTGGCTAACACAGCGGCATAAACGCGATCTTGAGCCACAGTAGTTGGCTTGTAGCTCAAATCTGGGGGTACAGCTGCACTGTTTCCAGTGGAAACCAGCTTGACAAGGGCTTGAACATCAGTCAATAGTGCGCTTGACGTCACATACGATGCACAGAATAAGGGAAATAAGATTCAATTTGTAGTAGTTGTCGAACCGCTATCTTCGGATGTCAACGTGTTGCTAGATTGCTTCAGGTCGTCCAAAGTGATTTGCTGGCCTTGCTTCCGCATTTCCTTGAGCATACGTGCGTGCTCACTAACGAGACCCTCCCGCTTCTCCCGCCTTTCTGCAACCAATCGCAAGATATGTGAACGCTTCGTTGCCAATGGTTCCTTCATCTTCCACCCCTTTGCTTGGCCTTTGGTCAACCTCAGTAGTTCGTATTTTTGTAGAGCACGTGTGGCCATGATTTGGAAATTGTCTTCGATCCATTTTTCCCGCTGGGCTCGTTCTTCTGAAGGCATATCCTCAAGTCGGTGCGGATAGTAGAATGGGTCAACTAGACCCACAACTGCACGTTTGTAAGTCTTGAAAGTCTTCTTCCTCCCCTGGCCCCTTTTAGGTTCTGGAGCAATGTAGTTATCCGTACGAATATATGTCACCTTGACACCGTAGATGGCAAGGAGATACGAACGCAAGTCGGTCTTCGTGACAGACTTGGGAATACGGAATGTCGCCTCAAAAGGGTTGTAGGGCTGTCCCTGGGGGGTGTTATTGCGGACTAGCCTTATGATAATATTGGGAAGGTAGACAGGCCGTCCCAAGACTTGTGTTTCCTCCACTCCTTCACGTTCTGTTGTCTTGAAGCCGCGCACGCGAGATCTTTTCGCGTTCAATCGTGAGACCCATTCAGCTTCTGTCACAGGCTCCCCGTCTACCTCTTCGAGAGTCCCAAAAACCTTGTGTCGTTTATAGCGAGCTAGCTCGGTGGGAGTTAGACCCTCCGGTGTCGAGTCTGACGATCCAGCTGGCGTGGGGCCGTATCTTTTTCTGCGACGAAGGCGAACGGCTAGCGGAGCGGAGGCGGTTCTAGCTATTCTTGCTGCATCCGGGAGTGATGCTGGAGGTTTAGTCGAATAAAGTCGACGAGCAGCTAGGGTGAGCATTTGCAGACAAGCTGGTGCAATGAGAAACCTTGGAACCAATTTTAAAGCCACGTGACTCCGTGTGGCGTGGCAGCGCTCAACAGCCTCAACTCACCTTAACATACACCTCCGCTACGAGTTTCGTCATGGCTATCGCCTTTGCGAGGTGTCTTCGTGCGTGCAGATCTGTTTGCGCGCCCTTCACAGCCGTCGTTGGCTTCTCGTTTCTACTTACTTGGATATTCATTCTATACCAGCCGAATCCCGGTCCTGGGTCGATTCAGAACGTCGGATGGCAGTCTTGGGAGACAGTTTTCATGCTAAATGATGCACAAAATGCAGTCTCCAGTAAACCGTCCGATTCGGGATCAGAAGTCGAGGACTCCAAACCTGAATTGGAGTGGTGGAATGTTACCAACGAAGATAAACCTGATTCATCCAGTTTCCCTCTGGATGTATGGGCACCACTCTTGCCTCACGCAACCGGTTGTATGTTCAACTAGATATCCACACTTCTTTCAAGTAACTAAGTCCTTGAACAGTATCCGAGATAACTATTACGAGTTGTTATATCAATCCCTCAGTAAGAGAGGGGCTGTGCTATCCGGACTCTACACGTGAAGAAGACGCAATAAAGGGAAAGTGGGTACGCGTGAAGCGAGATCTAAATCTCGAGCGAGGCTACTTTGCACCCTACTTGGTATGTTGTGATTCTTTTCTGCAAAGCTTCTATCTAACACTCATGTAGAACGTGTTTTATCGACGTACAAGGCGTCAAGATGTGAGTCTCATTGTAGATATCCAGCTGCTCTTAGAGGATCAAAAGCCATCGACTCCTGGAAACTGGCACAAAGTTCCTACATCGCTTAGGAAAGGCCTCTTTCATGCGGTCCCCTTATACATCTGGTACAGCATTGGAAAGACTGCTGCGGATATGAGTTCTGAAGAGCGTTCAAATATTATCACGGAGGTAGATGTTATGTATGGAGAGGATGTACCATGGTACGGGTTCGAGAAGCTCGAACCCCCTACTACTCCAGAACGAGGAAGGGTTGAAGCTACGTGGCTGACAGTTCGGCGTGGTGTGAAGAGTAAACAAGTCCGTTGTCTGTTATATTTGTTTCCTGACTTCATCTAGTTCCTCCACGCGCACCACCTTTACATTTCTCTCACGATGGAAAATTCAAGATATTACAGGTTGCCGATCTACACTACTCCGTTGCTCAAGGTAGCTGCCGCGACACTGATAGGAACCCGTGCCTCCATTCAGACAACCTCACCAATACTCTGCTTGGGCAAGTTTTAACGACTGAGAAGCCAGACCTTGTCGTGTTCTCTGGTGATCAGTTGAACGGCCAAGGGACTTCATGGGATCCTAAATCTGTTTTAGCCAAATTTGCCAAGGCAGTGACGGAAAGGAATATTCCTTGGGCGGCCGTATTCGGAAATCATGACGAGGAAAACGGAGATTCAAAAGAAAAGCAACTTCAAATGATGAAGGGACTTCCTTACAGCCTGGTTGAGAGAGGTCCAAAGGACGTTCATGGTATAGGAAATTACGTATTGAAAGTCAAGAGTGCAGATGCGTGAGTTCCGTCTACCATTTCTCCTTTGTACGATTGACAGCCTCAATTCCGTGACGTAGCTCCAAGACACATCTCTTAACGTTGTATTTCCTCGACTCTGGCTCTTATTCCAACGGGTACTTTAATTTCCTCGGGTTTGTTCCGACGGCATACGATTGGATTCGCCAGGTAATCAATGTTTCTTTTCTACTAATCATAATTCTGTTGAATGAAGTCATAGAGCCAAATCGATTGGTTTTTACAACAATCTAGTAGGTCGCGTTATTTACTATCTATCCTTGATCTACATGATTTTAGGTGCTATCAATGAGATTGAGCGGCCATTCAGGCCTGACGAAGAGCGTGTCTGGAAAGGAAGACAAGAGCAAATTACCCCGGATACGAAAAGACTGGCAAAACCTAACGCGATGGTGTTTTTCCACATACCTTTGTGAGTTCAGCGTTGTTTGGATTATTACGGTCATATTGATACCAGGGCTTACTTTAGACCAGAAGCATATGCTGAAGCCGATACAGACCCCCAGACAGACAAACCCTTAGATATCGGAATGCATGATTTGGAGGATGCTGGGAATGCAAAGTCCAGTGATGGCTTTTTCGAGAAGGCCATTCTACAAACTCCAGAAAGTGCTCATGTAAATAAGGGTAATGCCCGTGAAGTCAAGGTGATTGGGAATGGTCACTGTCATAGTCAGTGGTCTTTCTTTGTTCCCATTCTTCGCCATGAATAATGCCTTGCAGTCACAGAAAACTGTCGAAGAGTGAAACAGGTCTGGCACTGTTTTGGTGGCGGCGGGTAAGTTTCAATTTGCTAAATTGATTGTTGCGTTGTTTAAGAACCGTGCTGGTTAGATCATATTCTGGCTACGGCAAAGTTGGGTAAGTATTGACCCAGACTCTGTTTCATGCATGGGTCTTACGTACTATCCATTTAAAGATTCGACCGTCGGTTTCGGGTATATGAGATCTCGGATTATGGAGAAACCATTCGGACCTATAAGCGAACGGAACACGATAAAGTGGTTGATAATAGGATTCTGGCCGGGAGAGGGGCTCTGGGCGGCTGAGATTGTTGATTGAAAGATTTATTTAATTTACTATACATACTGTACCACTATTTAACGGAGGATGATTGCATTATCGTTGTTAACAATCAGAATGTTCGCACGGTGCACTTAGGGTTCGACCACGCTGCATGTGTTGGTCGCCTGAGCTTCACGTCCTGTCTCCCGCTCCAGCCAATTCCCTATGTCTTCAAGGTCTACTAATACCCAGCATTCATCCCGCCATGATAACCAGTCGGCATCATCAGCTTCGTCTACCTCACGCGGTGACCGGACGCGCCGTGCTACACAGGTTTGCCGACCTCTGTAGGGTTCCAATTAAGGCTAACCTAAATGCTACAAGCCTGCCGTCGAATCAGCAGTTACACGACTCCTGGTCTCCATTAAAGAGCTTCTCGAGTCCTTGACACAGTGGAGTAATTTGCAACAGGACGAGGAGTACGTGAGCAACGTATATGTTCGCTTAGGAAACGACTTCAATGCGGCGGTGGCTGCATTTGCACCTTTCAATATTGACATGAGGTTTGTGAAATAAGTACTCTATCTACTATCTCTGCTCTGACTCGATATCAAGCGAACTTATGAGCGTACCTGACGATCTCCGTGAAGTGCTCGAACAGTGTCTTGCAGAAGATGCCACTCCTCAAAATCTTGAAATATACCTACCCACCGTCCGGCAAATAATCACGAATCTACTTACGGGTTTGCGAGGGAAGCAGTCAATCTATCGGAGAATAGTAAGCGATCATCGTCGCTCAGAGCAATCAGCAGGTGGCCATGAGAGAAACGACAGTCGCTCGTCTCGTGGAAGTCGATCTTCCAAAAGTAAAGAGTATACCCATCGCGTATCAAAATCACGGGGACAAGTTGAGGGAGAACTTCCCGACCGAGAACAAGTTTCGCGAAGGAGTGGTCCTTCATCGGGAAAACGGCAAGACTTTACACAAGCTGCTTCCCCCAATGATGGTGAAAGATTTGTCGGTGGCTTCTCTCCTGGCGTATTACAGACACCTCAGTCGATAACCGAACCTATCGAAGAGGAGGCAAATCTTCCGGTGAACGAAACAGGAGTGAATCAAGATTTTCTAAAGCACGCACCCGAACCGACTTCATCACCTTCGTCTAGAGGAGCGGCTCCATTGGATCCCCAAACATATCCTCAGCCCGATGACACTCCGAGGCCTCCCCCAACTGCTCCCGTTCCCGCCAGTGTCAAGCGATATTCTCTTGTAGACAAGCCTATTGCGCCACCTCCTGTCGTGGTTGAACCCCCCAGTACAGGTCCTGATAACGGGTCAGCATCACCACCACCTGACACACCTCCCCTCGAATCTGTACCTATCATGGCACCTGCTGTAGCAAACTCGCTTGCTGCATTAAAGAAGAATGACGTGCTCGAGCGCCGAGCTTCCAAGCGTTTTTCGACTTTCAATATCTCAAAGATGACCGGTGGGTCTACTGCCCGTGAGCGTTCTGTACGTAGCGGTCATCCCAACAGACGATCTCTGGCCGTGTCATCGGCCTTAACTCCAGGAGAACTAGACGTCCTTACTGAGGTGGATGATGAAGACTCACAAGCACATCAACTAGCTACACTGAAGCGCGAGGGGAGTGGAAGGTCGCGATCGAAACCTAGAACATTGACACCCGAGTCCAGACAAGCAACCCCGGCGGTTCCGAAATACCCAAGGTCACCCGAACTTCTTTCGGTTGCTGAAGAGAACGGAAAGATCTCCTCGGGAGATAAGCATGCTGATATTTCGGCCGATCCCACGAAAATCATAGTGTTCTTACAAGTTGGGAGGGAGGTCAAGAAAGCCATTGTTGAGCCTGGCATATCATTTGCCTCCTTACGTGTTCTGTTTGTCGACAAGTTCGCCTACAGTCCAGGCCAAGACAACTTCCCAGCAATCTATATACGTGACCCTTCAAGCGGTGTCCAATACGAGCTTGAAGACACGGACGAAGTTAAAGAGAAGTGTCTTTTGTCTCTTAACATTGAGCGTAAGTGGCTGTTATACCCATGCCTTTTAAAGGAACTGAAATGAACCAATGTAGCCCTTGATCAAATCAAACAGCATATAGATTCCAAGATCTCCAGTTTGTCCAGCGACATCACTGAGCTGAAGGCCGCGGTAGCCGCTAACCACCGACCATCTATGTTTATCCCTAGCATCGATGTTGAGTCACTTGCGGAAAGCACGCCAGGACCGAACCGCCCTACGGACCGTCAATTACAGCAAGTAGCAAGACGGCTTTCTCGTATTGCCGGTGATGCACCTGTTTCGCCTGTCGCATCGTACCAACCTATCTCAGCTCAGAGCTTTTCCTTCATCCAACCTCAGATGACTGGTCAAACTCTCCAACCCCAGATGACTGGGGGGTCCGTACTCTCCGACTATACAACCCGTGTTGTCTCAGACCTCAAAACACAATTTGACGAAGTTCAAAATCTGCGCCGAGATCTTGCCATCATGCGGCAGCTCTATACGGAATTTATGAAACAAACGAAAGAGTCTCTCGGTACACTTCGAAACCAGACTCAATCCGTCAAACAACTCGCTAACACGGGTGTTGGAGGCGCAAGGGGTTATATTGACTCGGGCAAGAAAAAGCTTGACTCGCGCAGCCAAAGCGTGTTGACTGAGGTGGAAAGGCTGTTGGACACCGTCGAAAGCATGAGGGATGATGTCACCAAGAGGCATATCACGCCTAAAGACCAGTACGTAAAGAACATCAAGAAAGACATCGATTCTGTCTCCAAAGAACTCGAGAGTCTAACCGAGCACATCAAAACGGTTAAACCGATGTGGAAGAAGACATGGGAGGAGGAACTACAGAACATTGTCGAGGAACAACAATTCTTAACTCACCAGGAAGAGTTCTTGAACGATCTGCTAGAGGACCACAAGGCTGCTGCAGAGGTGTACGGGCACATTGAGAAGATCATATCTCTTCGAGGTCCGGCAGCCAACGGCGCTCTCAAAGCACGAAACGGACTGCGTGGTCGAAGCTTCAATCCTCCTCCCGCTGAAGAGGGTGATGGTCTCAGCAATGTAATGCTCGAGATACGGACTGCCGCTATCGATCCCGAGAAACGAATGAAAGCAATAGAGGCTAGTCAGAAGAACCGACAGAAGGAGCTAGCAACCCGGTCCGATGAGTTGCATTCTGAACTTTCCGAATTTGTCGGTTCCAAGAAGCTGAAAATGACAGGAGGGGCCGAGGAGGCGGAACGAGTTCGTCAAAAACGAAGTGAAATGACTCTGAGAGCGATGTTCAATGTCAATGTTCCCTCACCACCACTGACTGGCTCAGAGCTACCACCACTCCCACAAAATGGAATTTGAACGTTGAACGCTATTATGCACACCTAGTATGGACAGACTCCCTTACTTTTAGTTTATAATTCGTTCTTTGACGTTGGACATTCACAACATTGTACTTTAGTCCACAGCATTAATAAATATCCTACATCTTGCCAGCGCTTGGCAAGAGCGATTACTCACTAATGCATGAATGTCCGCGTGTATCGTTATCCATTGATTCATACTGTACATTTGATAACGACCTATTATCAAAGTCCGATGCATGTCCGATGTAAAGGCTAACATCTCTTCAATGTTTCACGGCCTATTAGTAGAGGCGATGAGTCTTATCGAGTGCATCCCTAAATTGAAATATACCCACCTCACTTATTGCATTATGTTTAGAGGAGCTTGTGCCCCGTAAGGCAAAGAAAAACCAATATTTCGACCGCCGTCTTTTGGGGTAAGATGAGGACAAAGATTGATAGTAGGTAACTTTCATGCTTACCGACCACGTTTCCGAGCGGAGTGCGGGACGACACCCGTCGGTAGCTGGACTTGCCGAGGAGTGAGGACTAGGTAGGACAAACTGAAGGGCAATAGTCCCATAGAGATAATGTAGATGGAAGAAGGGAAGACCCAAGACGAGCTTTTGCGCTGGAGACGCGGCATTTAAAGTCAAAGAGAAGCATGATTATAACTTAAAGGGGGGTGGGCCAATAGGAGGCCAATATGCCCACGTCCATTGTATAGAAGAACAAGGCGATCGAGAGCACAAGCTCGTGTCCAGCCAGAATCTTGTTGGCCCATCAACAGGCTCGGGGGGTCTATATACCCGAAATCCGTCACCCGTCCAACACGCTTGTTAAGGAGTAAAGCAGCTGCTAATTATGTCGCATTCCGAAACGACCGTGAGCTAGAGATCAGGCAACGCTTTGGCATGTTGGAGTGAGACCCGATTAACCGGGGCTGCACAGGTATATATAAAACTCGTTATATCATGTAGCTTAGACATCCCACACAAAGCCCCCATAACACTTCGAGAAACGATGCACGGCTCGTCTTGTTCGATCTCTCAGGTGAGGGCACAAATCGCATCATACTGTCATAGTGCTCATACTTTGGCACGCACAGATGCAGACATCGCTACCAGAACCAAGTTCTCAGCGCATAAACTCGTCAGGCATCGGCGGGAGCCATTCTCAACGTGAGAGCAGATTTGTTATTCTTGTAGTCCAATATCCCTGACAATTTGGCGCTCAGCTCCTCCCCCATCAAAAATCCGCGATAACAGACAGCTTGCTTACGAGATGCTTCAAGACCGGGATACAATGTAAGGAAAACTGTGTATGTGTGTGTGTCTCTCTCTGACGGTAATCGTATAGAGAACGGATCGCCAAAGTGTTTGCCGTTTATTAAACCCCTCTTGCGCACATCAACACCACCAGTCATATTGTATTTTACACTATAGTATATCACAACATCAAGTATAAGATATATCACTGCATCCTGTATAATAATCTCTTAATACTTTGTCTACCCTAGGCAATTGATATGTAGACGTGAGCCAACCACTATTTTTTTAATCCCAAGTAAGGAGTCTATACTGCCACCACTTCCACCTGACGATCTCCATGGAACGGATGTCGCCACCCACATCTCCACTTGTCCTTATTGAGTGCCTTATTAGGGTTTGTCGTCACCATCCCGCCAATATGATCCATAATCATTCTTGAAGTTATGACCAAACCACTGCCCTCGTGACGCTGAGGACACAGTGGATCTTTGCCGAGTAAACAGTCCTGCATAATGACGTCAGGCGGTCTACGAACAGTTGTGGGCGGCAGCTTGGAGGCAATCTCTGCATAGGCGCGCATTACAAGGATGAGCACAGGTAGCGTGGAGCGGTGGATTATTAATCCGCTACGGGGCGTATTACAAGTCAAGTCAAAACGCTAGCCTCAGAGAGAAGTTGTCATTCCGCACCTGCCGCCAGTACCGACAAAACCACCTTGTTTTCTGAGGTTGCCATTTGATGATCGGGATTCTTCTAGTATTCGCATGACCTTTTTGACCGCATCCCAACCTTTGTCACCACCGCATAGCGGGAAGTCGTCCTCCACAAGCATCACCCACTCAGAATTCTTCTCTGCACTCCAGCGGAAGGCTTCAGAGATATGTAGATATTGACCTGACCGAAAATCGGGATGCGAATCGGCATCAACGTGAAAAGTCACATTGGTTGAAGCAAATTTATCGCGTACTTGTTCAAATGCTGGATGGGACGTGGAGTGGGTAAATACAGAAAGAAC
Source organism: Rugosomyces carneus (assembly GCA_018221805.1). Lineage (NCBI taxonomy): Eukaryota > Fungi > Basidiomycota > Agaricomycetes > Agaricales > Tricholomataceae > Rugosomyces > Rugosomyces carneus. The sequence continues at coordinate 15,249 of JABCKM010000079.1, forward strand.
CACACTAGAGCTGAGATATGGAAAGAATGAGTCGATTGTAGAAGTCAGAACATCTACCGATGCTTCCACGTCGGGGCGCGGGAATGAGAGGACAAGGATTTCCATAAAGGGAGAAGAGGACGAGGGTAAGGATGGCATCTCTGTTGATATGAACACAGCCATGCGACTTTGCAGTCCATAGGGCAACGGTATGATAAAGAGAGCCAGTAGGACGGTTCCTATTATTGATTTCAGCTTGAATGGGTGGGTCGGTCTCTGGCCATCAAGCAACATTGGATGGTAGGGAATTTTCTGGCCTATCAGCATATGAAATATCCAGAAACCCAAAGCAACTGCTCCTGCTCCCAGGACGGTAACACCATACGTCCAAGGCGCATTCTCCAGCCAGCAAAACAGCGTACCAATACACACTGCAAAAGCTAATCCTCCAACGCCGTGGAAACGTTTGAAAAGGTCTCTCAGAATTTCAGGGAGTCCAAAAATGTAAAGGTAGATGGTAATTGATGGCCCATAACCTCCAAATGGCTCGTACAAGGCCCAATGGCTAAAGAACTGAGGAAGAGCCCATCCTACACTCCGAGTTAAGAGGTGGCCGACGCATGTTCGTAATACGGCTACGAATAACCATAGTTGGTAGTATTGGAAGGCGGAAGCGGGTAAGAGCCAGAGTAATGCCGCTTGAATGATGCGAGAGAGGTGTCCAAAGAAAGATGTCGGTGTGGCCCAGATGGCGAAGAGAAATGCCCAGAGATCATTGTCGTATATTAGTTGACGTGGTGTGTATTGTGGAATGGTAAGGAACGGAGAAAGCAGAGAGGGTATGATAGGCCCGGAGGCGGACAAGACGCGCAGCCAGTTGGATGGATGGACCTGCGAGTCTGTCGACATGGAGAACACGTTTGAAGCGCCTCGTCACATCAGGGTCGTGTATGGAGAAAAAACGATAGTCGATATCATCACGTGCTAATACTATAGTACATTCAGTTTGTCGTAAGTACTGCCACACTTGGTGGGACTTGGTTTGATATATTGCGAGATAGATAGATGCGTGAAAAGTGAGTCATGAAGTAAAAAAACTAGACACCAGTAATTCCACCTGCTGCACCAGTCGCTTTAATACGAGCAGCAGCATCGGCCGTGGTGGTACAAGTGATGGAGGTACCAGGGGAGTTAACCAGAGGAAGAGCAACACATGTAAGCGTGTTTGCACAGGAAGTCACGACGAATTTTCCGTTAACACACTGCGCAAATCCTTTCCCAATACAGGCTACATCACCAGCTAGAACAATCGGTCATGAATTCATAAACACGATCATCAAGGTAAAACAAGCTCTTACAATTGCAAGGAGAGCTTTCCGTAAGGCTAGCAAAGTTGGCATTGAGTGCTTGTGCGTCCTTTCCATTCTGGAGTCTGAAGTCACCACCGCTTTGAGCGTTCGAAGCTAGAGATTGCCCGTTTGATGGTTTGGGGTTGGTGGAAGACGCAGGAGGAGGAGCCAAAGCGCTGCCGGATCCAGTTATACCGCCAGTGGCGCCAGATGCCGCGATACGAGCTGTTGCGTCAGCTTTGGTAGTGCAAGCAATCGAAGTTCCTGGCGAATTGACGAGTGGAAGGCCAAAACAACCGAGCGAGGATGCACATTTGGTGGTCACGAACTTGCCGCCTACACACTGGGCAAAGCTATCACCACCAATGCACGCATTTTCTCCAGATGCACAACTGGACTGCGCACTGAGTGTGGAGAATTTTGCATTCAGAGCTTGGGCATCTTGGCCGTTCTTGAGCTTGAAGCCTCCTGCGCTAGTGCTCGGCGTCGCGGGAGCGGGGCTGGCGGTGGATGGTCGAGGGGCTGGTACGGCAGTAGCTCCGGGAGCAGTAGGGGGAGTGTTATTTGCACCTCCTCCAGCGTTGGTGTCACCCGCCCCGGGGTCCTGAGTAATGTCAACGAGCTGAGATCCGTCAGTAATAGGGCCATCCGGATGAGCAGAGCAGGATCCAGCAGGGTTTACGGGAGCACTCCTGCCAGCTGGGATGGTTCCTGCCTTTCCTACAGAAAGGCCACCAACGAAAACTGTTGGATTGGCGCCCGCAAACTGACACTGGAACAAGCCATTAAGCTCCTTGTTCTTCGGAGCTTGTTGACAATAAGGAACACTTTGCGAAGTAGGCTAAACGAGGTGGTCAGCTTGTCTGATAGGTAAAAAAGTCCATTGATAGAACTAACGGTGTTGCGCGGTTGCTGAACAAAGATTTGCGCGAGGCGGATCATTTCATTATTATTTGCCAAAGTTCTTGCTAAGTCGATCATTTGATCTGCCGCGTCCTGCTGCTCACATGGACCGGCCGCAGCAAGAAGTGTACTGAATGCTGTTACAGATACAGGATTGCATCGGTCACCTCCACCAGCCGCGATCTATGATACATTTAAAATTCAAAAGCCGGATATATGATAGGAAAGTTACGTACGCAGGCCTTTTCCCATTTTGCCGTAGAGGCTGAAATGGTTTGGGCAATACGCTTATTCAAAGGTAGACCCTGAACAACCGAG